>APFE030171518.1:11156-52979 GCA_000404065.3 Pinus taeda
TGGTGGTGGAATCAAGCCGATCCGACGGTCGGTTTGTGAGATATCGTCTACCCTAGTTTGATGATGAAGCCGCTAATGTTGATGCTGCTGATCTAGGGTTTTCTACTGCTGATATAAATCAGATTTATTGTACTATTTTTCTCTGCTGAATTATTAAAGATAAAAGAAGATTTGATTAAAGGGTTTCCCCACACATTTTGGGGTTTGTCCCTGGCTAGCCGCCACATCTTATGTCTCTTGTCTTGGCTTGTTTTCTCTCAATTGTTTAATGTTCTATTTGCACTTTACTTTATGTACATGTGATTGATAATTTGAAATAATAAGAAAAAGGAGTAATATAAGCATAGAACATATCATAACTTAACACAATCAAATCCTAGTCCAACCTGAAGATCAAGCAAAGACTGCATTTGTTGGGTTGTTAATATGTCATTATTATTATCACTTTTTAACACCTATTTCATCCATTTCTACTCTTCTTTATCATGTCATTTATCATGATTTATCATATAATTCCATTTTATAATTATTTATGCTCTAATAGATAAATATTATTTCTTCTCCTTTATTTTTAATAAATTGATGATTATGTATGATTTTACCAATAGTGGTTTATTAATAAATTGCTTGTAACATCACTCACCATTTTAGCCTCCAAGATATTTTCCATATTGCAGATTTGATCTCTAACTCATCATTAAATATGCCAACTCAGAAATTCGCTGAAATAATAAGTGACAATTTTGTATTGGACATTTTAGGCAAATGGAGAAGAATTTGGAAAATCCGAAATATGGGTTTTTTCCAAAACAGACCAAATTAGTTTTGTGACAAGCCTTTTTCCAAAATTCGGTCCGTATTAAGAGAAATGGAAGGTTCTTTGAAGACAATTTTCTCAAATTCGTTGTTGTGTCCGTTTTCCAAAATATCTCAGTTGCAATACCAAATTCGACCTATTCCTGTTGAATGTTGATGGAAATATATTTCAGATATGATCTTGTTGATCAATTTGTTGTGAACAATCCAATTTTGTAATGGGAATCACATTGTAATCATCTCTGTTGTAACTGCTCTCTGCTCTCTCTGTATTTAAATGAAAACAGAGATCAAAGCAAAAAAATGGGAATTATGGGGAATTAGATGGATTACTAGATTAGAGATAGATAGGATAGGATAGGAGGAGAGGGCAATGGAACGATTATTATTCTAAATTGTAATTTAATTTGCAAACTCTCGCTATTGAGAAGACATAAATTACTGTGATACTATCTGATTTGATAATTAATATATAAGTAGAGTTGATGTTCCTTCGCATTTGCTGAAGTAATCTGGTGGTATTCACTGGTAGCTAAGGGCCCGACTCCTGGTGGATCTACTTGTTGTTGCTATACCATGTAGTGTGGTTTGCCTTATTTCTTATTTCTGCAAGTGTGGTTTGTTTAATGATTACCTTCTGCAATTGAATTACGTTGTTGTTCATTTCCCTCATAACAAGATCATTGCTTTTTGCAAGTATATTGTTGTGTTGTTCATTCTAATTACAAAGCTTCGTTGTTCATTTCAGTAACCTAGTTTTGTTGTTCGTTGCAGTCACATAAGCTTTCTTATTCATTTCTATTATATGGCGTTGCTACTTATTTACTTTCTGCAATCATTTAGTTTTTCCTTTTAGCATTCTTAAAGTTAACATAATTATCTCATTTCCATCAGTTGCAGTAGAATTATTGATTTAATTCATTGCCATTTCCAATTGGTTATTTAGTGTGTTGTGTGTGAGATTAGCAACTGTAAAGAACATTGGCTATTGTTGTCAAAGCTCTCAGATTGAGGATCTTATTTATGCTTGATTTAGTCTACATCAGTTAAACAAGGAATGAGTTATTGCTATTGTATCCTTAACTGATAATTGTTGTTACTTTGTGGAATAAATGATTTAGTTTCAGAGCATTGAGTTTCCTTTAATTACAAGTGAGTTTTATTTAAAGCATCTGTTTACTCCTGTATTTGAAAGCACTGTACTAAAATTTAGAAACATTACTCTTGAGTAAGTAGCCGCCACAAACTATGTACACTCATGAAATAGAAAATCTTGCCTGGACTGATAATTAATGTGGGATAAATAGGAGTTAAAAAGACACCTTTTATCAACCAACATTTTGGCGCCATTGCTGGGGAGAGTGTTTCCATTTCGTAGAGAGTGATGTATGTTTGATATTTGTTGTTGGGAAAGAATCGGGTATTAAAAACAGAAGGTAAGAACCTACATAACGATCAAGTAAAGTTCTTGCTCCTTCACCCTCTTTTCAACAGAATTTCGTAGGAATTGAAGTAGGAAATTTAGAGGTAGAATTTTTTTTAGAAAATATCATAATTCCACTCAAGTGGTGATGTAAGCACAACCCATTTCACTAACCAATTGACAAGAACATTTGAAGGAGGAGCCTCAAAGAAACACATGAAGAACATCTTCTATTATGGTAAGAAATGACTCACAATGCAACTTTTGAATTCCCTATCAAAGATCTATGAGTGACACAAATACACATAATTCCCCCATGTTCTCTACCATATTTTCATGGTTTGACAAATGAAGATCTAGATACATTCTTATTTGAGTTCGAAATACTTTGTAGAGGATATGATTATTGTACTAATGTTCAAAGGTTGAAAGTGTTTCCTCTTACTCTAAAAAGAGCAACTCTTCGATGGTTCATGAGCCTAGGTGGGAACTGCATCCAAACATGGGAGGACATGAAGAACATATTCTTGAAGAAGTACCAAGACTACTGAAAATTCAATGAATATATTTTTTATATGATACAAGCGGAATATGAAAGCTTAGAGGACTATGTGGAGTGATTTCATTACAACCTTCAAAAATCAAAGCATAAGTATTTGGAAAAAGAGATCTTAATGACATTCCTACTCAAAGGGATCAACGATGAATTTTTAGAACTCTTAAATATGATAGGAAAAGGTGATGTTTTTCAGTTGTCATATGATGATGTTTGTGAATTGTGCATAAGGTATTCAAGAGGAATCTCCAAGGCTGGTAAGAATTCTAGAGAATTATCTTCTTTCTTTTCCAAATATGCTACAAGAATAGGAGACATAAGAGTTGAAATCAATGTTTTATTTGAAAATTTTAAAGTTGATTTTATTAGCTCTTTAAATTCAAAATTGGATGTTTTGCATGTTTAAAAAAATCGAAAATTTGATGAAGTGTTTTTCCGTCATTACAGAAAGGAGCATCCCATAGATAGTTGTCCTTCCTTATCTAGGATGGAAGTAGCATATCAAAGAGATGAGAATGCTACAACAAGGTCAAAATCGTGGGAAGCATGGCCTACAGGTATGGTTCAAAACATTTCCTCTCCATTTTCTTACTTGCATAATCCATCATGGAATACTCATGTGTTAGGGCAGCCATGTCAATCTCAATTGAACCCCCACAAATATTGTCTACAAGTTTGACATGGTTCATCTTATGATTTCATGATACTCTCCCTCATCTTGTAGCACAAACACGCCTCCATATTCTCCACCAGCTCTTCCACAACATCCTGCTTGCCTATCAAAATCATCCACACAACCCAATCAACTACATCATCAAAATACTCCATTCCGTACACAATTTCCTGCTCAACTCATTCCACACCCTCACCATAATAAACCAGTACAACATAATTACAATGTTTAACTGCAAAATTTACCCACCCTTCCCACCTATTCTATCTCACATGCACCATTGGAGAAAACGTTTTTTGTGTGTATTTTTTGTTGTTCCTTCTAAGGAACAACACTTTTTTTGTGTATTTTTTGTTGTTCCTTCTAAGGAACAACACTTTTTCGCATGCATTTTTTTTTGTTGTTCCTTCTCAGGAACAACACTTTTTTGTGTGTATTTTTTGTTGTTCCTTAGAAGGAACAGCACTTTTTTGCATGCATTTTTTTCTTGTTCCCTATAGGGAATAGCACTTTTTCGCGTGCATTTTTTGTTGTTCCCTATAGGGAACAACACTTTTTCATGTGCATTTTTTTTGTTGTTCCCTATAGAAAAGAACACTTTTTGGCATGCATTTCCTTAACTGTTTCCTTCGAGGAACAACACTTTTTTGAGTTTTTTGTTGTTCCTTCAAAGGAAAAACACTTTGGGAGTATTTTCGAGAACAACCCTTCCTTCCTCGTGGGATTATTCCTAGTGTTATAGACATATTTGGGCACTGCAACTTCAATCATATATGTCGATAAACCAAGGGCTCTTTAACCCCTAAAAGTGTTGTTTCATACCCTAAAAGATCATGGTCAACTGATTACATCATTTCCCAGAAGTTCCACCTGAAAAACCACTCAGAATTGACCAAAACTGGACCATACTGACTACTGCTTGGTCAAGGTGCAATGCATACTAACTCCTACACTAGCCAGGTGTGATGCACACTGAAAAGGCCTTCTGTGGGGTACGATGAGCGAGAATGGACAAATTTCTGAAGCAGTTTGATAAGTGGATGCTCATGGAATCTTCCACAAACTTCCTTTATGATACTTTCCTCTCAGAATTCGCCTAGGGATGAGTAAGAGATCAATGAAATCTTCAAGTGGAACCAAGAAATACCAGTGGAATGACACTAATCAAAAACCCAGAGTTGACTCACACCTCTGCAAATATCTATAAATGGATCCCTCATTTGAGAGATCTGGAGGCTAGAATTTTGTAATTTGTAAGGAAGTGTTGTTGGTTTCTCTTTGATAAGAGACATTGTATTGTTGGGTGATCTTGCTTTTCATGAGGTGAAGAGGGCTTTGATGTTAGGAGGATGATGTTAGATCAGGCAGTTGGGTTGTAATCCTCTCTTCTACTATTAACAAAGTTATTTGAGTTTTCGTCTATATAATCTTATATTAGTGTGAAATTTTATGGTCAATGTATTTCTGATTCTGCATTGTTTATGGTATTATAGATCAAGATGCTTTGATGGTGTTTTGTTACTTTGTCTCTACAGGTATTCTCTAAAGCGGGACAAGTAGGAGAGGATTCGCATGATCTGTCAAGTGAGAGAGGAAACAAGCAAGGAGCTAAGCAGAAGATCCAGGTTGGTCCCCTTTGCTTCTCTCTTATCTATCATACATAAAGGAAATTGCAATTTGCTTTGATTGTTTGTTTCTAAGATAGCTACCAATCTTAGTGGGACTAGCAGATCGAAAAGCCATTAGTTTTCCCAGAAACAAAATGGCAACTCCATTGGGGAGCGAATAGTTTGTTTGTTGGTTATTTTTGTTTGCTTTATAAACTACAAACGAGCCCGAACTTAGCCAGATAGCCTTCAAACTGCTTTTGCTATGCAACTGCAAAGTAAAAGAATGCTACTTCAGTCAATCTCTGGGTTGGTTTATGAACTGAACATCTGACTTACAAGCATCCTAAATGCCCTTGTGGTAGCTCAATAACCTCTTAAGATCATACGCCTGTACTTTGTTTTTACTGTCTATCATAGCTTAGCCTAAATCACTGAACTTAGCTGCAAATGTTGAGCAAAAACCAAACTCAGTTTTGTTCTGTGGCCCATCGCACTGTTTGTAACTGGCAGCCTGTATGCATCGCACCTCCTGTGTGTTGTAGGTGAGATGTATTCCTTTTTCCCTTAAGGATAGCTGCGATGACTGAATGATATTGTTTCTCTCTTTGAAATTTGGGTTTTTCCTCCTTGTTTTCAGCTCTATTCAGTGGTTTTGTTGCTCATGGTCAATATCTCCTTGCTGAAGCCTCTTTCCTTCACATTATTCAACCTCCACTGATAGGGATTTGTAAATGTTTTTATGTATTTCTCTATCATTTACAATCCTTCTTTGTCAAAAGTAGCTTAATCAAACTATCTTTTTGCTGCAAAGAAGTGTCGTAACTGTCGTTTTGAATCAAAAAGAAGAGTGTCGTAAAGTCTTCCTCCTCTAGATAGTCGATTGTACTTTTTCCATTGTATTTGATTTCAATTGTTAATATTTAAAGTGTCGAAAGCAGTTTTCTATTCGAAATCGAAAAGTGTCATTTTAGTCTTCCTTTCATTTTGAAAAGAAATTGTCGAAGTGTCGCTTTGAAGAAAATAGTTCAGATCTGTACTTAGTTTTCCTTTTTGGCACTCTCACATTAAGGAAATGAAAAAAAATACATGCATTTGCATTTGAATTTAGGCTACATGCAAAAAATGATTTAGGAAAAGTGCATTTAGTGTGTGCTTTCTGCTCTCTGTTGAGAGAAATCATTATCTTCTTTCCTTAGTAGCTAAAATTTTCATTGCTAAAAGAAAATAAACGACTGTTTATCATTTTAGATTGCATATTTAGGAATTTTACATCTACATCATGTGGTGGACTTTGAAAGGAAAACTTATAAACAAGATCAACTCTAAAATAAATCTCAATGAACATAAAAATTCTTTGGAACCTAACACAACACATCTAGAATTCTAGGATGGAGACGTGTTCTGATGTCATAAAACCTAGCAACTATCATTTTCATCGAAGTTTGGGTGATTCCTTCTCGTTGATACAACAAGTGCTAGCACGGACTTGTGCTCCCCGTAGCGCCGAGTATATATTGGGAGACCATAATAGGCTGATATCCTTTATCAATAAGAAGTCGTGTCTGCCACCCTATCGATCGCCATGCACTGAACACAACATTCGGGAAGATTGATTGTCGTACATAAGTCCTTGGCAATTTCTCTTTAATTTACCACCAAGGTGTATTTTTCAGTTTTGCAATTGGTTTGATAATCCCTCTATCTAGATTTCCAAAGTAGTCACTTTCATTCCTTTTCGACTCCTTAAAATAAAAGGTCCATCTGAGCACTTGTCACTTCAGGCTTATTAAAAATCAAAGGTGACTAGAGTGATCTTTAGCTTTTTCTCAACTCTTAAAAATTGAAAAAGCAAAGTTGTGTCAAAGCATCATTAAAATTTATTTAATTCGGAATAACATTTTCCCCATTTTAATTTTGAGTTGATCAAGTAATCCACAATTGTGGAAGAAATTCAATCAAAACCTCGTCGTTCTTGGAGGCTAGCGAGTCAACCGTCTTTGACTTCGGAAGCGAAACCATTCTAGGAAAAACGGTCTCGTTTAACTGAGTCCACCTCTCCTGGTTTATTTAAAACTTTTGTTTCAACATCATCAAATACTACAGTTACTTCGATCATTTTTGGTACATCTTCCTTTACAAAAGAAGTTCCACATTTACAAGAGGACATTAGAACTGATCCTAGTGTAATGGTAGACACTTATATACGTGAACAGCTCCATCTAGGATTGATCTAGAAACTGAAGTTCACTTACCTGAACATCTGGAAATCGAATTCTATAATTCAGAAGGTGTCACCCCTCTAGTATCCATCACTGCAAAATCTATACCTTCTTCTGCCCCAGAAATATTTAAGGACCTAATGGTCTACCTCTTCCACCTGGACTGATTGCTATAGAAGAGGTTGTGGAGGATCTTCCATCCAGTACCCCATTAAATTTTGGAATTGGGATCCATTTATACCCTTCTAATCCTAAAGTTAGCTCTTCTAATAATCCTTCATCGCAAGTTCCTGTCGAATCACTAGGAAATCTTTTGGATAGACTAAATATCTCTGAGCAACCATCAACATCTAGGACTGTGTCATCTGATACAGCCACAGCATAACTCCTTGTTGCCACTCCGACAATGTTTGTTGGTACACCATCTATCCCAACTAGTTATCAATCGTTAGATGGAGTCCACCCAGGGACTGTTTCGATGACATGGTCTATTCCTATTTGTTCCTCCGGGATCTTATCTGGCATCTCTTATGTTGAAGCTCGACAAATTGATCCTGCATACCAGTTTCAATTTGGGCAGCCCAGTCTTCAGAGACCCATCTATCCTTTGAGCACTGGATTTCCACCACATGGGAGGTAGTATGCTTTTTCATTGTTCCCTCCTGGAGAACAACCATATGAGAGCTCACAACAAAATTCAGGTCAAACTGGAATTACATCCACTGGTTGGGTACCAATACTGCGTCAACAACCAAGGGTTGTATATTCAATGCAACCAACCCAATCTGTGTCAAATATTACCACTACACTTGCTATTGTGACTATGTCGCGAGTACAAGCACAACTTGTTGTATGTCAACCTCAAATCTCTCACGTTGTAGTACAACAACCTCTTGTCTCTGTGGCTCAATCACAACCTCAGATTAGTGCTTCCTTAATTGGAACGACTCTGGCTCAAACGGGTATTATCACTCCGGATCTTGGTCAATCATCCAGTATTGGGCAGTAGCAAATGACTCAACAACCATGGCTGGTGCAATATCAACAACCGCAATTCCAGCAAGCTCACCGAGAACCTGAGCAACAAGGCTTTGTAGGTAATGGGCAACCACATTTTCAAAGCGGTTATCAACAACCATACTATAATGGTTTTGCCCATCAACCTTATCAAAGTTATCAGCATCAGATACATTATGCTGGTATGCAAATACCTACTGTTTAGGTGATCCCATCTTATCTGGGGTATGCTTTGAAAAACCTGAATCAACAGTTGCCTTTTGTAGCAACTCTAGAATTACCAGATTTGAACCGATTAACGAATGATCCAATTGCTTACGCCCCTTGGTGGCTAGTGATTCCTCATAAACTTCCCTCAGATATTCCTAAATTCAATGGAAATCCAAGTGAGGATCCATCGAATCACCTAATGACCTTTCATTTATGGTGTTCATCCAACACCCTCAATGATGATTCGATTAGGCTTCACCTTTTTCAATGAACACTAACTAGTCCGGTAGTGAAATGGTACATTGAATTGCCTAGAGCTTCATTCGATAAATTCAGCACCCTTGCCACTACCTTTTTAACCCACTTTCAGTTACCCATAAGGTACAAAACAGGGACAAAACTCCTTACCAACTTTAAACAGACAAAAGCCACTCACATATCTTATCATATTCATGAGTGGCGACGTCATCATCGAATGGTGAAGACGTATGTTCCTGATCAGCTTCTAGTTGAGTGGTTTATTAAGTCATTATTACCTTTTATTACTGAATATGTGGCGAAAGAAGGATTTGTCACTGAAGAGAAAGTAATTGCTCGTGCACAATATTTGGACTTGATCTATACTCAGTCTGGCACACTCTATGACAAAATCCCCGACGCTCCTAGACCAGAATTTTCAATTCCTCCCCCTCCTAAATCAAACAGGGACTCTCATGTCAGTGATGGCGTGATTGGTACCTCAAGTACGCAAACCGCAAAGGCTCATTCTAGTAAATCCCTTGCAGTTTCTAGTAAAAAAGAAAATGACAAACTTCCTGCCTCGGAGGTTAATGTCGTGTCATCTGGCAAGGGCAAAGAACCAAAGCAACTAGGGGGCAAGAAGAAAGGGAAAAACAAAAAGAAGAAACAAGAAGATTCGACCCCTGAGAAACCTTCTGGAGACCCTGCTGGGCAAAAGAAACCTGATCTACCATGTTTCATATGTAATGAGGACCATTATATAAAAAATTGTCCACATTGAGCTAAGGTCAATAATTTTTTAAAAACTTCAAGTACCTCAACAGTATTGACTGATCCATTTCCAAACCCAGAAATTAATCTGGTTACTATCGATCATGCTTCCCCATCCCAAGTGCTTATGTTATCCGTCTCGAAACAACAAAATGATTATTTGATATCGACAAGGAATAAAGAATATGGGAATCCATAGATGTCAAACAACAAGGCTACAGATCAATCCAATATTTTGACAACAACTTCGTCAGAGGTTGTGCCACCCATCATTCCTGAACTAACTATAAAGCTACCAAAGGGAGTAGTAAATAAATTAACATTTAATCCTTGGGCTCAAGCAGCACAGAATTATAATATAGTAGAGGAATTGGCTCAATCTCCATCCGCTATGTCGACACTTGAAGTACTGCAGAATTGCCCCTCCCAAAAGCAAACTTTATTATCAACAATAGGTGGGATTTACCCAACAGATTCCAATCTTGTGGCCTTTAACCACAAAGGATATGAACCTCAATTACCGACCCAACTCACTTTCCTTATACAAGTAAAAGCCCTCAACAAAAATGTTCATCGAACAATCATTGATGAGAGGGAAACTACCTGTATTATGTCAATGAGTTGCTAGAAAACTTTAGGCTCACCACCCTTGTCATATCATCAACAACATTAAAAGCGTTCGATGGAAGAACATACATGCCATATGGGATATTAAGTAACTTGCAAGCTCAACTAGGGGCAAGACAGTAGAAATCAAATTCAAGGTCATCGATCGAAACCTTGATTATAATATCCTACTAGGAAAGCCCTGGATTTATGCTATGGTTGTTGTTGTGTCAACATATTTTAGAAAGATTGCATCCAACTAACCTTTTTCCCCAACAGTTCACAAAATATGGAAAGTATTCCAATGATCCATGGAAGCTCTCAATTGCTTCAAAATGTCAGAGTAGGTCTCCTAAAAGACCCCACCTTAATGGGTACTTTTGCCCTCCCACCTCCGAGTAATCTGGCAGAAGTGGACACAATGGAAACCTGTCATGTGGTATCTTCTACATCATCAAAGATTAAGAAGATTTCTAAACATTTTGTTAGTATGGATCATCGCCAGTTGTGCCCCCAAGCCCAATAGAAATTTTGTAGCAATCAATTTTCTGGACCTGGGCAGCAAACCCAAATCAACACTCGTCGAGTGTTTGGATAGATAGGTCTCTAGAATATGGCACCTCTTTCGACACTATATCCTCTTTCAGAAAACTACCATTCTATCATATTGCAACCTTATGACCTACATTTTGTCATGTCAATTACTAGGGGACAAATATTCAAAATGGATAGCCATTTTGTAAGAGTTTGATCTGGAATTCACCAAATCCAAATCAAAGAAATCTCTAGTTTTCGTGGAGTTACTACGCGACCTCCCATCGTCATCCAATGATTTAACATCTAAAGCATCAAATGTGGATGAAACTTTGTTTCTGATATCGTCAAGTGATATATGGTATGGAGATATATTGATCTATCTCCAAACCCAAACCTTTAGGCCTAACACCTCTCCCTTTGAATAGTGGAATACTCGATACCAAGTCAAAGACTACATGATCGTTGGTGATACACTTTACCGTCATGGTGTCGATATATTTCTATGAAGGTGCCTCACGCATGAGGAGGCCAAAAAAGTCCTAAATGATTGTCACTCAGATGTGTGTGGGGGGCATCAATCTGGTTACGCTATGGCATAAAAGATCTTACAAGCTGGTTACTTTTGGCCTACTATATTCAAAGATTGCACAATCGCAATCAGAAGTTCCCATGCTTGTCAAATTTTCAACTGCAAAACCAGACTACCACCTGCACCGTTGCATCCAGTAGTTGTTGTTGGGCCATTCACTAAATGGAGCATAGATTTCATGACATGTAACCCCACCTCAGTCGGGGGACATGGGTATATCATAGTCGCAATATACTATTTTACAAAATGGGTCGAGGCGATGCCTACATTAAACAAAACCGATGAAATGGCTACTCTTTTCTTTTTCAATCATGTAGTCTCCAGATTTGGTGTTCCATAAGCTATAGTCATAGATCATGGATTGCATTTTCGTAATCACATGGTTGAATTAGCTGCTAACGGAAAAGTTGAGGCCATCAACAAAGTCCTGAAGCACATGCTGCAAAGGATGATTGGAGTCCACAAACATAATTGGCACTTAATCTTGTACTCAGCTCTGTGGGCATATAGGACATCGGTGAGAAATGCGATCGGATTTACACCCTTTCAGTTGGTATATGGCCTGGAAGCGGTCTTACCGATTCAGTGTGAAATTTCATCTCTCAAGCTCGCAATCAATCTACTTCCCAAAATTTCAGAGGAAAAGGATCATTTCTTGGAACTAATCCACTTCGATGAAACCCATCATGATGCCGCATTGGCTAACAAAGCTCATAAGAAACGTGTCAAGGCATAATTTGACAAAAATTTCAAACCCTGTGTCTTCTCAGAAGGTGACCTGGTCTTGCTATACGGTCAGGACTCCGATAAATTGGGAGCAGGTAAGTTCAAACCGTTGTGGATGGGCCCCTACATTGTTAAACGAGTATTAGCAAAAGGAGCCTATGAACTATTAGATTACGATGGGATTCCACTGTCGCAACTCCGGAATGGGTTGTATCTTAAGCATTACTATGCTTGATTTAGTGTAGTAATATCTTTATAGATATGCTTTTGTTACATTTTTGTTTTCATCAAGAGTTGTCATTTTGGTTAGGTGATCCACTTTTCATTTTTTGTAGATGTCGGACTGTTGGAATCATTCGTTGGATACGCTAACAGAGCTAGTCGTAGTACGCGGATCTTATCTTCTGCAGCCTGGGCCATTTTTTATCTAAGCGGCAAGTTAGTGAGTTTCAGAGGGATATGTATTGGTTGATCAACGAACAACATCGCTGAGTATAGCACGTTGATGGAGCTTCTCTCTAATGCCATCACACATGGCATATGCTGACTTGCTGTCATGCTAGATTCGCAACTCGTCATCCTACAACTTATCGGCATCTATTCCGTTCGGAATCTAGCTATCTATCATATGTTCCTAAGGGTTAGGATTTTGGAAAGGTAGTTTGATTCCATTCAATATCAACACATTTCCAGAAACTTAAAGACGTTAACTGATTCATTAGCAAATTATGTGTTAGATAGACATTTGCAGCATTTGTAAAGAAAAATCATTTCACATTAACATTCGCATCAGGATCACATAACTTAACCAAAATAAAACTCCGAAAATCAAAAATATATAACTATTTATAGTTTTTACAAAATGTTTTGTGTCCAAGACAAAATCGGTCATATGACCCAAATACTCAAAAATGCAGAAAAGCACCCTAGACTAATGGTATTGGTGATAGTAAGTCACCGCTTGTGCGATCATACGTAAGAGCCTAGTCCATCGACTCGACACGCCAGTAGTATGGCACTGTAACCTCAGAGGTAACTCGTCAGTCCTCACATCCTGAATATTAAGAATGAGACCCTTGATGTGATCTTGCAACACTACCAGGCTCTCCACTATGTCCAAATCGCGAAGGACAACCCTCCCTACAGCCTCTCCTATTGGAATGTTAGTTGTTGCCCTAGGGCGTGCTGCTAGTCACACTGACCCAACATCTGCACAAATATACGAGTTTGATTAGTCTTGGTAACATTTAAAAACACAAAAACATTATAAAATTGATAAACAAAGGTATGGTCAAATCATTTTACACATAACACTCCACTGCTCGCCAGTCGGTAACGCCAAATCCAAGTCACCTCAGAAATCCATCCCAATGTATGGATACTCCACAAAGACCATCTCCTGATGATCGAACCACTCAAAGAAGGTATCAGAGAATGAAATCTGTGAATAACCAGCATGTCTGGCCATGAAATCAACCCATATTTGCATCCATGGTTCCCTCGGTGCTGGAAATCCTAGTCAAATGTACTATGGTTGCATCAGTGGAATCCTCTCCAAGGCAAAAGCAGTCAAAATGGAACCATAGCCAAAGTTCTTGGATCTTTCGTTCTTTACCTTGGAGAGTTGTTCTTTTATGACCAGAAGTACTGCCTCACACAATTGAATACCTTTGGTTCCAGACATTCCAGGGCATACTGCATATAAGATCTGTTGGCCAAATGAAGAGTCGTGCTACCAGCCAATCTAGAAAAGGTGAATAAAATGGTCCTCAAGGACTGATCAATGACATCTCGGATATTGATCTTGCCATCCCTACTGGGCTAAGATCCATCTTTACAAAACTGGCGAATATAATCACTCACAGATTCACCCCCACAGGTAGATCCCGATAGTGAGAGAGGGGCACCACACCTTCATAACCCCGTCAAAATGTAGATATCCTCAATTGTTAAAGGAATGGATTTGCCTCTAATCTGGAATACCTAGTTTATCGGATCCCATGCATCGAGAAAATATTGCAACAAATTGATTTGTTGCCTCATGCTGGATATGCGGAAGAATTTTAGCAAGCCACATTTTTGCAATGCAATAACTATACTTGGATCATGCAAAGTAATCGTGTCCTCTTCTTCATGCTCAGGTTCATGCCATGTAATGACCATCTTGATCCAATGAACCTCTGAAACACAAACAAAAGATGAATTGAGATCTTGATTTGAGCAAAAACAGGAAAAAATTTCATGAAAAATCACTGTGCAAACTTTCCCTTCTGCGCCCATCGCACCTTGCCTGTGCACAGGGTGAGATGCATACTAACTGGCCAATGTCCAGCTCAGTATGCATCGCACTTTTCAATGCAGGCTAGGTGCGATGGAGGGAGAATTAATTCTTCAAACCCCTAGGGCCCAGAAGAAAGGGAAAACTTACTCAAAATCAGAAAAGGATGGAATGTAAAGGAAGAGCTCAGGGTTAGCTCCTACCTGGTCTTGACTGCGCAAAGAATAGTCCACCGGATCTCCTGAAATCAGCTGATGAATTTTGAGGGGGGAAACCACTCTAGAGCTTCCAAATCTCAAAATTGAAATGAAATGATAAAAATGAGAGGTAAAACTACTTTTCATTTTACTATTCACGTAATTCAAGTAAAATGTTGTTTTTTTAACTCATTTTTTGAGAATTTACATGTATTTCTAATCAATTTGATGGAGTAGTTGAGCAGGTTGGACGACCGGCGAAAGAATATAATGTGTTAAATGGTGAAGTTAACATCTTTGACAATTATCATGAACAATGTTTCCACAAGGTTCAAGCTCGTTAAAAAATAAACCCGCCACTGAGCATATGTTAACGCAAGGTTCAAGCTCATTAAAAAATAAACCTGCCTTTAGTAAATGACCTCTGTGATTTCCATGCTATCAGCCTTTCAAGCCTTGGTTGTGTTCTTACCATCACCTCCATTCTTTTGGTTGATCATATGCTTCCACTTGATTGTTTACCCTTTTGAGGAACAACTGCGACGAGTGATCCTGTTATCCACCCTCTTCACACTGCCATGTTTTGAGAAGTTCCAAACTTACCTAGAACCAGTTGCTACCTGAAAACATCACTCATTCCTCAAAAAACGAGTCTCTTTTAAGATCTTTTTAGACTCGTTAAATATGAAAATATTGTCAAGCTACTGGCCTTTCTAGCTTGTTAAAGTAAGGGGAAGCGCCATCTCTCTTCTACATTTTAATCTTTTTTGACCTGAGGGATCATCCCACAAAAATATCGAGCACTTGTCTTTTTCAGCTCGTTAAAGCAATCGAAAAGTCATCCCTTTTCGTATTATTTTATACTTTTTCGGACTTAAGGGATTATGCTACGAAAAAGAACTGCTGGAGTTTCCTTTTCATCCTCTCAAACTCTCTAAAGATGAAAAGGACCGAGTTATCCTTGTCGTTAAACTCATTAAAACAATAGCGACAAACTTGTCCATCCAGACAAGAGCGAGTTTTACTATAGCTAGGCTTGCCAAAACATAGTGACAGATTTGCTCGAAGGGCAAATTATATAACAAGCATATGTTATCCTCCTCAATTTTGACAAAAATAAAGAGGTACGAGTCAGCAATGACTGGGGAAAAAGGGAAGAAAACTTGAATAACTTCATTGGTAGCAGGCCACTCTTGAACATGACACTTTCACTCCATCACCATGATTGAGTTGGGTTGGTTTATTCCGTTCACTGGTCATATCACCATTGGTCCTTCACCCCATCCATATTTTGGGGTTAACACTACCAATCCATCTCAGTGTCACAGACATGTTCAAGAGAAGTCATTCAGAGAGTTCACCACCCAGCTAACACCTTATCCACTGCAATACCTTCACCCTCCATTTTTCATGACCGCCATTCCTGAACCTTGTATCATCAGATCGTTTCACCTCCAGAAAATCATTTGATTGATTTCGTGTTGTAGATGTGGGATACATTAAGGCCCTCCTACGATGGGTCACTTCTTGTCGACATCAGGTCATTATCCAAGAAGTTGACTTAGGAACAACCCTTTCAGTACTTTGAAGCTTGCATGCCTCAATGGCAAGTTTCTCACTTCCAACGATAGGTTTACATTAATGGCCTTCGACCAAAAGATTTTGTGTGGTGTTCGACATCAGATCATATATTCACAACAACATGAATTGTACTATAGTACCTTGAGGGTCATTATCATTATCAATGATTCCTCTCGCGCCTGTTAACAGCTTACATCATTGGCTTGTAATCAGGCAATGTATTTCCATGTTTAACTTCAGAACATCTTTTCACATGGATCGACTTGTACAGCAGGCGAAGATTGAATGAGTTTGAAGACCCCGGATCTAGTTTCACCCATCCGGGCTGCGATATGTCCAAGAATATAAAGACATCAAACGTACACTAAAGTTGCACAGATGATCATCCAAGCTAAGGGATGATGAATCTACATACAAAGAATCACCAGTCTGCAACAGCAGACTATTATCTGTCCTATGTACATGAAAATTAATTTATAAAGCTAAGCATGGGAATGCCCGCCTCAGCTAGATCATGAAAATAATATGAAGATGATGTATTTTATTGTATTTTATACAAGTCACCTTCCAGTTCGAATACCTTGGATCCTCATGATAAAGCATTTCACCCGACATCAGAAGATTTACGACCTCATGCTTTAGGGGGCAACTGTTATAGACATATTTGGGCACTGCAACCCCAATCATATATGTCGATAAACCAAGGGCTCTTTAACCACTGAAAGTGTTGTTTCATACCCTAAAAGATCATGGTCAACTAATTACATCATTTCCCAGAAGTTCCACCTGAAAAACCACTTAGAATTGACCAAAATTGGATCATAATGACTGCTCCTTAGTCAAGGTGCAATGCATACTGACTCCTACACTAGCCAGGTGCAATGCATACTGAAAAGGCCTTCTGTGGGGTGCGATGAGCGAGAATGGACAAATGTTTGAAGCAGTTTGCTAAGTGGATGCTCATGGAATCTTCCAAAAACTTCCTCTATCACTTGCCTCTCAGAATCCGTCCAGGGATGAGTAAGAGATCAATGAAATGTCCAAGTGGAACCAAGAACTATCAGTGAAATGACACTAATCAAAAACCTAGAGCTAATTCACACCTCTGGAAATATCTATAAATGGATCCCTCATCTAAGAGATCTGGAGGCTGGAACTTTGTAATTTGTAAGGAAGTGTTGTTGGTTTCTCTTTGAGAAGAGACATTGTATTGTTGGGTTATCTTGCTTTTCATGAGGTGAAGAGGGCTTTGATGGTGGGAGGATAATGCTGGATCAGATAGCTGGGTTGTAATCCTCTCTTCTACTATTAATAAAGTTATTTGAATTTCCTCCATATAATCTTATATTTGTGAATGCAATTGTATGGTCAATGTATTTCTGATTTTGTGTTATTTATGGTATTATAGATCGAGATGCTTTGATGGTGTTTTGTTACTTTGTCTCTACAAGTATTCTTTAAAGCAGGACAAGTAGGAGAGGAGTTGCAAGCTCTATCAAGGGAGAGAGAAATCAAGCAAGGAGTCAAGCGGAAGATCCAGGTTGGTCCCCTTTGCTTCTCTCTTATCTATCATACATAAAGGAAACCACAAATTGCTTCGATTGTTTGTTCCTAAGATGAGCTACCCGTCTTAGTGGGACTAGCATATTGAAAAGACACTAGTTTTCCCAGAAACAAAATGGCGACTCCGCTGGGGAGTGAATAGTTTGTTTGTTTTTTATTGTTGTTTGCTTTATAAACTACGGACGGAGCCTGAAATTAGTCAGATAGCCTTCGAACTGCTCTTGCTATACAATTATAAAGTAGATGAATGCTGCTTTAGTCAATCTCTAGGTTGGTTTATGAATTGAACATCTGACTTACAAACATCCTAAATGCCCTTGTGGTAGCTCAATAACCTCATAAGATCATACCCCTGTACTTTGTTTTTACTGTTCATCATAGCTCAGCTTAAATCACTGAACTTAGCTGCAAATTTTGAGCAAAAACCCAACTCAGTTTCGCTCCCTAGCCCATCGCACTATTTGTAACTGGAAACTAGTATGCATCGCACCTCCCATGTGTAGCAGGTGAGAGGCATCCCTATTTTTGTTAAGGATAGGTGCGATCACTGAGTAATCCTATTTCTCTCTTTGAAATTTGGGTTTTTCCTCCTTGTTTTCAGCTCTATTCAGTTGTTTTGCTGCTTATGATCAGTATCTCATTGTTGAATCCTACTTCCTTTACATTGTACAACCTCCATTGATTAGGATAGGTAAATGTTTTTGTGTATTTTTCCATCATTTATGATTCCAAGTCAAAAAGCAGCTTAATCGAACTGTCGTTTTTTGATGCAAAAGTGTCGTAATTGTCATTTTGAGTAAAAAAGAAGAGTGTCATAAAGTCTTCCTCCTCTAGATAGTCGATTGTACTTTTGTCATTGTATTTGATTTGAATTGTTAATATTTGAGTGTCGAAAGCAATTTTCTATTCGAAATCGAAAAGTGTCATTTTAGACTTCCTTTCATTTTGAAAAGAAATTGTCGAAATGTCGCTTTGAAGAAAATAATTTAGATCTGTACTTAGTTTTCCTTTTTGGTATTCTCACATTAAGGAAACGAAAAACAAATACATGCATGTGCATTTGCATTTAGACTGTATGTGGAAAATGATTTAGGAAAAGTGCATTTAGTGTGTGCTCTTTGCTCTCTGTTGAAAGAATTGTAATCTTCTTTCCTTAGTAGTAAGGACTTTCATTGCTAAAAGAAAATAAATGGTTGTTTATCATTTTAGATTGCATATTTAGGAATTTTACATCTACATCATGCGGTGAACCTTGAAAGACAAACTTATAAATAAGATCAACTCTAAAATAAATCTCAATTAACATAAAAACGCTTTGGAACCTAACACAACACATCTAGAAGCCTAGGCTAGAGAAGTATTCCGGCGTCGTAAAACCTGGTAACTATCGTTTTCATCGAAGGTTGGGTGATTCCTCCTCTTTGATATGATAAATGCTAGTACGGACTTGTGCTCCCCGTATCGTCGAGTATATATTGGAAGAACAAAATAGGCTGATATCCTTTATCCATAGGAAGTTGTGTCTGCCGCCCTATCGATCGCAATACATTGAACATAGCATTTGGGAAGATTGACTGTCGTACATAAGTTCTTGGTAATTTCTCTTTAATTTACCACCAATGTGTATATTGCAGTTTTACGATTGATTTGGTAATCCCTATGTCTAGATTTCCAGAGGAGTCACTTTCATTCCTTTTCAACTCCTTAAAAGAAAAGGTCCATCTGAGCACTTGTCACTTCAAGCTCACTAAAAATCAAAGGTAACTAGAGTCATCTTTAGCTTTTTCTCGACTCTTAAAAATTGAAAAAGTAAAGTTGTGTCAAAGCATCATTAAAATTTATTTAATACCGAATAACATCCTTGTTCCTTTTTTGCCCTTAGGTTGAGATAATGGAGTACACCAATCAAGGAATCCCTCTTGGGGGGAATCCTAGTCCTTTCTCTTCATGGGGAGGTATTGGTGCCCATATATGGCTACATTGTCCCTTCTAGGAATAATAATTGGCTTGCCAGTATGGCTATTCTCAACCTCTATCATTCAAAATACCGTAATTCCTCAGCAATCAAATCAGCAACCAGTTGATACCAAAAATGACCCTTCACCTTCTACTTCGTTTGTTTCTCCCTCTCCTTCTTCCTCTTTGCTTGGTGAAAATAGTGATACTAGTAACCAAGTGGCTGAGAAGAAGAGGAAAAGGAAGGAGAAGAAGAAGAATAAAAAGATGTCAGTTAAGCAAGGGGACAACAATGAATCATCTGGTGAAAATCCACACGTTAAATATCCTAGATATCCTTGTCTAATTTGCAAAGGAAACCATTTTCATCGAGATTGTCCTTGCACTCCGCGGATCTTGAGAGAATGGTCCCCCTGTTCGCACTATCCGATGTCATCGACCTCTGGCGATCAGGTTGATAACACACCATCAACTAGTGAAAATGAGTCCTGGACAGGAAAGAAAGGTCAAAACGCCATGTCTATTATGTGAAGGAGACCATCATCTTCCCCATTGTCATTTTCTCGATGAGGCCAAGAGAATCTTAAATAATCATCCTGCTTCATCGCAACGACTTCCACCTGGATACAAGAAACTCTTACCAAATCCAGTGCTAGTCGAAAACCCAACTGACGTAACTCAATCGTCGGTCGAAATGCCTATCATTGAGAGTGAAACTTTTGAGTCCATACCAGACCAAAGTCAATAGGTTGAGATGGCAGTCGATCCAGTCTTGCCTTCAGAAGGCCTGCCTTCAGATGATACTATTTCCAAAGAGAATGAAAACGATGCCGTTCAAATTATTTTTGTTAACATAGGGTCTAATGAACTTGGGGGACATCCACCTGTTCCTTCACAACAAGAGGAAATTCCCCTAGTTCAAGGGGTTCATTCAACCGTTTATCCAGTACCCCCTTCGAGCAGTCTGGTTGTTTCCTTCGATTGGAATCAACTAGCAAGACCCCGCTTTCTGTCTAATGTACCATTCCAGATCATAGTACAAGTTTACAAAATGATCGTGTCTAGCACTATCATAGATGAAGGGGCTTCAGTGAGCATCCTTTGCTCAACTGCTTGGAAAGCACTTGGTTCACCGTCGCTTCTGCCTGAGACACAAAATTTGTTAGGTTTTAACAAAGGAACTAGTTGACCTTTAGGGATCCTTTCAAAGTTGCCTATAACTTTAAAAAGGAAAACCGTTCATTTGAATGTGATGGTAGTCCAAGGACCATTAGAGTACAATTTCTTCTTGGACATGACTATATATATAGCATGGAAGCTATTGTTTCCACTCTCTTTCGAGTGATGTGTTTCCTGCATGAAGGAAAAATGGTACAACTTATTGACCGACTTTCATTTCCTGGTTCAAACACAACTACAAGTGAAACATCATCCCTAAATGGTCTCTTTTCATCAAGAGTGTCTCTTCAACCTTCATTCCATACACTAGATTGTGGCTAGTAGTCCTGTGAATGGAATGAAGCTTACGGGGCATGCACCCTGGTCTGCTTCGGCAGGCGAACCCAGTTGAAAAAATAGGTTTCCAGATAGGTTATGTGATTGGAAGATCACACCATTCACCTTTGTCTATTTCGATGGACAAAGCCAAGGAAGTGTCTGTCTAACCATTGACAGAAATAATCCTGCCTAACCGCAGGGACTTCCATATGGTAACTTGGAGACTCTCCTTTTCTCAATACCTGGGAGCATGCAAACCTTTGTATGCAAGTGAAAAATGACCAATTTCATTTTTTAGCTTTTTAGTTTTTTAGTTTCAACTTCTTAGGTTAGGTGACTGGTCTAACCACCATTCACCTTTGTCTGCATTGCGCAAACGAAGCAAAGGAAGGGTTGTGTCTAGACAAAAGACAAAACCATCATACCTAATCTTAGTAGTTCCTTAGCTTTTAGTGTAGTTAGCTTTGTAGTTTGGTCATTTCTAGCCTACATAAAAAGGCAATGAGCAAAGTTTCGCATGGTGCAAGCTCGCTAAAAAATGAACCTACCAGTGAGAGACATCTTTTAAATGATTGGTATGAGTAATGTTTCTGAAGGTTCAAGCTTGTTAAAAAATAAACCCGCCAATGAGCAATGTTTCCGAAGGTTCATGCTCACTAAAAAATAAACCCACCAATGAGCAATGTTTCCGCAAGGTTCAAGCTCGTTAAAAAATAAACCCGCTAATGAGCAATGTTTTCACAAGGTTCAAGCTCGTTAAAAAATAAACCTGCTACTGAGCATATGTTAACACGAGGTTCAAGGTCACTAAAAAATAAACCCACCTTCAGTAAACGACCTCTGTGATTGCCATGCTATCAACCTTTTGAGCCTTGGTTGTGTTCTACCATCATCTCCATCCTTTTGGCTGATCATATGATTCCACTTGATTGTTTACACTTTTGAGGAATAGCTGCGATGAGTGATTCTATTAGCCACCCTTTTCACATTCATGTTTTGAGAAGTTCCAAACTTACCTAGAACCAGTTGCTACCCGAAAACATCACTCGTTCCTAAAAAACGAGTCTCTTTTAAGCTCTTTTTAGATTCGTTAAATATGAAAAGATTGCCGAGCTACTGGCCTTTCCAGCTCATTAAAGTAAGAGGAAGTGCCATCCCTCCTCTACATTTTAATATTTTTGGACCTGAGGGATCATCCCACAAAAAGATTGAGTGCTCATCCTTTTCGGCTAGCTAAAGCAATCGAAAAGTCATCCCTTTCGTATTATTTTATACTTTTTCGGATTTAAGGGATTATGCTATGAAAAAGGACTACTAGATTTTCCTTTTCGTCCCTTTTCAAACTCTTTAAACATGAAAAGGACCGAGTTATATTTGTCATTAAACTCGTTAAATAATAGCGACAAACTTGTCCACATAGACAAGAACGAGTTTCACTGTCGTTAGGCTCGCTAAAACATAGCGACAAGTTTGCCGGAAGGGTAGATTATAGAACAAGCACATGTTATCCTCCTCAAGCTTGACAAAAATAAAGAGTTATTGGTCAGCAATAACTGGGGAAAAAGGGAAGAAAACTTGAAGAATTTTATTGGTAGCAGGTCGCTCTTGAACATGACACTTTCACTGCATCACCATGATTGAGTCAGGTTGGGTTATTCTGTTCACCGGTCATATCACCGTCCTCCGTACCATCCATCTTTTGGGGTTAATGCTACCAATCCATCTCAGTGTTTCCAATTTGTTCAAGAGAATTCATTCAGATAATTCATCACCCAGCCAATGCCTCATCCGCTGCAATACCTTCACCCTCCATTTTTCATGACTGCCATTCCCGAACCTTGTATCATCAGATCGTTTTCACCTCCAGAAAATCATTTGATTCGTTTTGTGTCATAGATGTGGGATACATTAAGGCCCTCCTATGACGGGTCACTTCTTGTTGACATCAGCTCATTATCCAAGAAGTTTACTTAGAAACAACCTTTTAAGTACTTTGAAGCTTGCATGCCTCAATGGAAAGTTTCTCACTTTCGGCGACAAGTTTACATCAATGGCCTTCGACTGAAAGATTTTATGTGGTGTTCGACATCGACTCATATATTCACACCATGTGAATTGTACTTTAGTATCTTGAGGGTCATTATCATTATTGGTGATTCCTCTCGCGTTTTTTAACAGCTTACATCATTGGCTGGTAATCAGGCGATGTCTTTCCATGTTCAACTTCATAACATCCTTTCACATGGATCGACTTGTACATTGGGCGAAGATTGAATGAGTTTGAAGACCCCGGATCTAGTTTCATCCATCCGGGCTGCGATATATTTAGGAAAATAAAGACATCAAATGTACACAGAAGCTGCACAGATGATCATCCAAGCTAAGGGATGATGAATCTACATATAAAGAATCACCAGCTTGCAACCGTAGATGATTATCTGTTCTATGTACATGAAAATGAATTTATAAAGCTAAGCATGGGAATGCCCACCTCAGCTAGATCATGAAAATAATATGATGATGATTTATTGTATTGTATCTTATACAGGTCTCCTTTCAGTTCGAATACCTCAGATCCTCATGATAGAGCATTTCATCGGACATCAAAAGATTTACGACCTCATGCTTTAGGGGACAACTGTTATAGACATATTTGGGCACTTCAACACCAATCACAGATGTCGATAAACCAAGGGCTCTTTAACCCCTAAAAGTGTTGTTTCATACCCTAAAGGATCATGGTCAACTGATTACATCATTTCCCAGAAGTTCCACCTGAAAAACTACTAAGGACTAGCCAAAATGGGACCATACTGACTACTCCATGGTCAAGGTGCGATGCATACTGGCTACTACACTAGCTAGGTGGAATGCATACTGAAGAGGCCTTTTGTATGGTGATGAGTGAGAATGGACAAGTGGTTGAGACAATTTGCTAAGTGGATGCTCATAGAATCTTCTAGAAACTTCTCTTATGACACTTGCCTCTCTGAATTCACCCAGGGATGAGTAAGAGATCAATGAAATCTCTAAGTGGAACCAAGAACTATCAGTGAAATGACACTAATCAAAAACCTAGAGTTGACTCACTCCCTTGCAAGACATCTATAAATGGATCCCTCATATGAGAGATCTGGAGGCTGGAATTTTGTACTTTGTAAGGAAGTGCTGTTGGTTTCTCTTTGAGAAGGAACATTGTATTGTTGGATGATCTCGCTTTTCATGAGGTGAAGAGGGCTTTGATGCTGGGAGGATGATGCTGGATCAGACAGCTGGGTTGTAATCCTCTCTTATATTTCTACTATTAATAAAGTTCTTTGATTTTTCCTCCATTCAATCGTGTATTTGTGAATGAAATTGTATGGTCAATGTATTTCTGATTCTGTATTGTTTATGATATTATAGATCGAGATGCTTTGATGGTGTTTTGTTACTTTGTCTCTATAGGTATTCTCTAAAGCGGGGCAAGTAGGAGAGGAGTTGCAAGCTCTATCAAGGGAGAGAGAAATCAAGCATGGAGTCAAGTGGAAGATTCAGGTTGGCCCCTTTGCTTCTCCCTTATCTATCATACATAAAGGAAATCACAAATTGCTTTGATTGTTTGTTTCTAAGATAGCTACCCGTCTTAGTGGGACTAGCAGATCGAAAAGGCACTAGTTTTCCCAAAAACAGCTCCTACTAACAAATGTAAGGTATCCAAAAGATCTTCTCTTACTCCCCTAAGTAGGACCAACTTTAGTGACTCAGGGTCAAGTATGCATTTGGCCCTTTTGTAACTAAGCTGGAATCTTTCTTCGTAATCCTCCAGGGATTCATCATTTCCTATGGTCATCCTGAAAATTTCTTCTTTAGTATCCTTTGACCAACAGTAGTCCCGATATTTGTTGTTAAAGGCCTGCTACATCTGAGCCCAAGTTGTGATGCTATCTCCAGGAAAACCTATGAACCAGCGCAATGCTTCATCCTTAAGGGTAAATGGAAATAGTTTGAACATTTTCCCATCATCTGTATAGTCACAGGTTCAAAATATAACAACAAACGCAAATAGGAAAGTGTCGGGGTCCTCTATGGTCAGGCCATGGAAATGAATTAGGGCACAGGGGCCTATATTTTTCATCTTAGTGTCCCCATTGGTTTCCGTGATGGGGAAGGCACCCTCAACTCTCTCTCTATTCCCTCTGTCATTTCTGTTTCAACCATTAGTTTAGTAGGAATGGGTTCTTCTTCTTCTTCTTCCCCTGTAGGTTCTTCAAATATGTCAGGTTGCTCACCTAATGGTTCCTCTAGTTCACAACCGTCAAAGAAGAGGGAAGGTTGGCTGTTGTATGCAGTGGGGGTATTTAGTAAAAATTCCCTAAGTTGTCCCTATTCTTACGAGGCATGAAAGGAAATATTTTTGGTTTGGTTTTGTATTTTTTTTAAACTTGGAAAGTACTTGCAGAATTCAAATTGCTGATTGAATTAAAATTACTGATAGAATGAAAAATATACTTGCTGAATTTAAATATTTCTTGCAAAATGGAAAGCAAAGTAGACAATTTAAAATGAAAGAAAGGAAACAACTAGATTACTTTTGCAGAAATAAACTAATGGCAGAATATTAAAGACAAGAAATAGAAGAAAAGAAAGCAGTAATCACATTCTACTAATAAACCTCCCCAAAAACGACGCCAAAAAGTGATGAGTGCCAGTATTCCAGCAAGAATGCTGCAACTCCTGGGCTACCAGCTTTACTTATCAACCCAGGGTTCATACAAACTTGGAGGTGATAGTGTTGTATGCACAAGTGAAAGTGATGGTTCTCCGTGTTGTCACTATTCAGCTAGTGAGAGACCACTAGGGTTCCAATCGAGGCTTATATGGAGTCAAAAGAAGCTTGATTCTTTGATGGAAGAAAGGTAAATCTAGTCTAAGAGAGTTACTCTACTGCATTAATGGAGAAGGTCAACATGTAATGCTAAATCACACCATTCCCTAATTAACCATTTAAGAATCTAATCTAGGAAGAAATGCTAAATCAACATGAAAAAAATGCTACTATCTAAGTTGTAGAAGTAAGAAGCATCAGACAACACTAATGTGCAAGTAAAGAGACTAACTAAATCTAATTTTTCTGTTTTTGTCTTTTTATGCAAAATCAAGTACGCAACTAATTGTTTTTGTGGATGTGGCAGGTGAATTAAGGATGTCTAGGGATGGATGGAAGGGTCATGAAATGGTTAGATGGTGTGGAGGACCCTTGGGAGGCTTTTGGTGACTTCGTAGAGGTTTTCCATCAATTCAGCTTCAAAACAGATCGTTTCAGGAAAACCTACAGGATGTACTAGAAACCTACAAGATGATCCTGTAGGAATTACAAGAAACCTACAGGATATAGCCGAGAGCTAAATGTGAGGTGTTGGAGGTGATGGGAAGCTTAGGAAAGGTGCATGATGGGTGGAATGGAGTGAAAGAAGGCATAGGATCACTCAGGAGTCAATATCCAAGATAATAGATGGCTAGATTTGCTCAATGTGCTTGGGAGAATTTCTATGAAAAATGATGAAAAACTTATGAAGGCGACGGTGAAAATAAGGGATGGCTAAGGTGGATGAAGTGGAAGGTGTCTGATGGCTATGAATTCTTATTCTTCTCCTGAAGCACCTCCTCTGCATAAAACATGTGTGTCTTCCAAAAATCTATGCAACAAGATACATTTTCATAAATTAGAAAAACATAATTAATAAATCAACTGCCTATACTATGCATGAAGAAAGTTGCTGAAATGAATGAAATCATGAGTGAGATCTACTACATAAATGGAGATGAAAAAGATGACAATGAAATCTACCTTGCAAAAGTCATAAAATACTAAATGAAAGACAACAAACTCCAAAGCTCATAAAATAACTAGAAATCTGTGGTTTTTGGGCTGCTTAAGGGTCCCTTCCTCAAGTCATGGTCCTAGAGGGAGGAAGTGAGGCCGAGACACCTGCTAACAACCTTTTGGTGATCCTTTTTCTCCTTGCTAACCTACTACTTGAAATAAGGCACAAATGGAAGAAATCTATTAAACAACCAATCTAATCTACACTACTTGTAAATGAAATGCATCTAAAAATAAAATTAACAATGGAGCTATGAATCTACACTAAACATACATGTACAATAAAGAAGAGCCTTAGCTACCAGGGTTGGGCCCTAACCCAAGAGCTTCAGCCCTCTTTGTTAACTTAGTGCTGGCTCAAAACAAAACTCATTCTTATTACCAAAACAACAAATTACATCAACATAACTTTCACAAGTATTGCAACTCGAAAATAGCTTAGAGTTTTACAATAAAAATCCAAATCCTACTGAGGACCTATACCTGAAGTCCCCAATGACTTCCTTAAAATTAGGGAGGCTCGGTTTCCTTTTAGTCCTCATGATTTGGCTGTTTGCACTTCGAGCTGATGTGATGAATGGAGGAATATTCAAATGGAGGAGTAGTAAATGAGGAGGATTTACCTCCTACAATCCCTCTCCCTTATCCCATTCAAGTTTTGACCTTAGTCTTTGCCAAAATTCCTCTATTTTCTCCTTTAGTCCTGCATTCAATGCATATTAGTCCACAAAGCATAATATCCAACTCTAACTCACCTCATAAACAAAATATAGTAAAAAACATGTAATAGGTTATGAGAAAAGTTGGTTTGACTAAGCTAGGAGGTGAATTAAAGACCATATAATTACCCAATGATGAGGCTCATCAGCATCCTTTCCCTTTCACTTACATTTCCTTGAGACTTAAGGCTAGTTAGATACCATAAGTTACCTTTTCTTGGCTTTCTTTCTCTCATTCCTCCAATATTGAGCCAAAGATAGCCCCATTGTAGGAACCATAACTTTGATTTGCACGTGGGAGAGAGAGAACTAGCCCAAGCACTTTGATTTCCTTCAATTTCTTCTTCGTCCTTCTTCCTTGACCTCTTCTTGTCCTCTTCTTCACATAGAAATAGATGTGAGTGAGTGTGTCTAATGGAGGATGAGTTCCTATCTATATATAGGCTTCTTCAAGGGCAGACATGGCTCTTCATGTAGGCTGACTTTACATCTTCTAGATTGACTTGATCTTAGAGGGAATTTTGACACTTTAAAGACAAACAATTTTTTATTTGCAAGAGACAATGTGCCCATGGGGTCTTCAATATATGACAATGAATCTTAAACCTAGGACAAACCCTAGAAGCACTTAACGAGTGTTTGAACCATAAAATAAAAGAACTTGAGCATGAAACCTATGCTCCAATAATAATTTATTTTCATTTTTTAATTTGCAAGAATACATTTCATACTTATGCATACCAAACCTAGTTAAAAAATTTTCAACACTCCCTATTAACTAGGGAGGTATTCATTAGAGGTACATGGTCATTCTCAATTTGAAGAGATCTCATAAAAAAGAGTTGTATTGGTAACCTATCTGTTTAACATCATATTTAACTAACATTGTCCCCTGGTTAATAACCATCTCTCCACAAGATCAAAGCACAATGCTAGAGAGACCAATGATTTATAGACACCATCATCATTGTCTCTCAAGGTAGATACTCCACCCGAGTGTTCATCATTTGTGACCTTCCATTAGACTGTTCTTATCTTAGGTAGCTAGTCCTTAAAGAATATCAATCGATGACTACTCTTATCTTGAATGCCCTACCACATTCTCAAAGGGTATCGAATGCCAGATGGTTACCCAATACTCCATTCTTTCCTCCCAAGTGAAGACAAGAATGTAGCGTTTATCTCTCCCTGTCAATTAGGAAGGATACATCAACCAAACCAAGTTTATCTCTCAAGTACACAAGCTTCTTGTTTGGAAGTGACTTTGTCAATATGTCAGCTACCTGCTCATCAATGGAGATATACTGTAGCTACAACACACCATTTTTCACTAGCTCTTGAATATAATGATGCTTGTTGTTTATATGCTTTGTCTTTCCATGAAACACTGGATATTCAGACAAACACATACAACTGGTGTTATCACAAAGTATCACTATAGGGTTCGGAGGTACTTCAAACAGGCCGGATAACGACTTCCTCAACCATACTACTTCTCTACTTACTTCATAGGCCGCAACATATTCAACCTCAACACTACTCAAAGAAACTATGTCTTTCTTTCTATTCATCCACGAGACAATGGAGGATCCCAAACTGAAACATCCTCTTGTAGTTATCCTTCCATCTTGCTCACTACCTCCCCAGTCAGAATTTGTATATCCAATAAGTTTGAAATCATTAATTGTATCATACTTTAGACAATAGTGGATGCTTCCTCATAGATATCTTAGAATATGTTTCACTACTACCAAATATCATGCTTTGGCTCCACTTGGAATTGAATGAGAAAATTTATTGCAACGCATATGTCTGGATGAGTATTCATCAAGTACATTAATGAGCCAACAAGTTGCATGGAAAATGGAAGGATCCATAGGGCTAGATTTAGAACATCTTAGTCTCTTCAAATTTTCTTGCTACTTGCTTCTTACATTATTCAATTCAACCTTCTACACCTATCAAGAGAATACCATCTACATACAGAAGAATGATTACAAATTCTCCATCTACAACCTTAATATAGAGGTTCAAATCAACTAATTTTTTTATTTGTAGCTATGAATCCATTCTAGCTTACCATGCCCTTGGTCCTTGCTTGAGGCCATATAATTCTTTCTTCAATCTGCAAACATATGCCTTCCTATCTTTAATTTCGGATACTAAGGGTTTCTCTATATAAACTTCTTCATCTATTGTGCCATTTAGAAACACAGTCCTGACATCCATTTAGTGGATGTTCCATCCCATCGATGCTGCAAAAGAGACTAATGATTGAATCGTTATATATCTTGTTGTTGGAGAAAATGTCTCTTCATAGTCGATGTCTTCACGTTGAGAGAAACCCCTAGCCACAAATCTTGCTTTATATTTATCTATACTTCCATCTGCTGCATGTTTGATCTTATAGATTCATTTGGAAGTAAACACAAATTGTTCTTCGGGCCTAGGTCTAATCTTCTAGACTCGATTCTTCATTATAGATTGATACTCTTCATTCATTGCTACTTTCCATTCCTGATTATTTATAGTCTCTTTAAAAGTGGATGGTTATGCTTCTATGAGTTTTGTCATGTATGCAAAATACCCATAATGTATTTTGGATTTACTTCTTTCTCTAAATGATCCTTTCACTTCCTCATGACCTTCTGCATCAAGTAGAGTGAATTTTAACCAATTAGGTATTTTTCTTGTTTAAGGGATGACCACAGGTTGAACATTCTCACTAGGACCTTCTTCTTCATGGTGTTATTATTCTTCTCCCTTGTCCACTTCCTCTTCAAATATTGGAAGTTTTTCATCATTAAAGTCTATGAAAAGTTCCTTTGATTTCTTGAAAGCTATGCTTTCATCAAATATGATGTCATGACTGACTTCTATGTGATGTCCATCTTTCATGTAGATCATATAAGTTTTCAATGAGTTGTTGTACCCAAGAAATGTTCCCTTTATTCCTGAAGGATCCAACTTCTTTGTTTTGTCCTTTGGTATGTGGATATATATAGGACACCCAAAGATTCAAAGATTATCTCTAGATGGCTTCTTTCCAGTGAACACTTCTTCCAGATTTTTGTTGTCTATATATCTATGGGGACTTCAGTTCTGAATGCAGACAATCATCTTCATTGCTTCTCCCCATAGGAAGTTAGGTAGATCCTGATCATGTAACATTACTTTTTTTATAAAATTATATATTACAGAGCAATGAAACACATAAAATATTGCAAAAATAGAATAACAGAAAATGCATAAAATAAGAGAGACACAGATATACGTGGTTCACCTAATTTCGGCTATGTCCACGGAGAAACAACCAATCCTTCCTTTATATTATCCAGCAAAATGAAGAGATACAACCTACAAAAGATCCATTGTAATTCCCTCTTTGATCTCACACAATCTCCTCTCTCTTTCTTGCTCATAATACACACCTATTCAGCCTTAATACAATTCCCTCATATATAGCAAGGGGTTTCCTTCTAGGGAAAAAACCCTAAATTAAACATAAATTCTACCGTCAAATCATCCTCCTAATGAACAACCCAGATTGACTACGGAATTACAATATTTTACAAGGAATTTTTACATCTATTTTTAGCTTTGGGGGCGCTATACCCCAACCCCCGCTAGGGGGGCCTCATAAAATTGTCGTCTGGCCCCCTTGAATCCCCTGGACCCCCTTGATGATGATTAAACAATGTACGGTGTTTCCATCACGTTATCCAACACAATGATACCTCTATATAAAGAAGATAATTAGGCTCCACACATAACAATATCCTACTTGGAGACTGATTATAGCAACTCCACCACAACTTTATTTGCTGGAAAATGACTCCACTTTGGACCTGGCTATTTCTCATCTTCATCATCATACTTGGAGACCAATTGAAACTGAGTAGAATCTTAGTTTCTATCCGGTTACAATTTTTGTTAACATATCTACATGATTTTGGCTAGTGTGTACCTTTTCTAGCTTCAACTATCCATCTTCCAACACTGATCGTATGAAATGGTTCTTGATATGTATATGTTTAGTCTTGGAATGAAATGCTGATTTATTTGTAAGATGAATGACACTATTGTTATAGCTCCAAATCTCACTATTATGGTTTGTGATGCTGCACTCATGGCCTAAGGCAACCCCTCCTTCCAGACCTGGTCCTAAATTTAAAAAACAGTGTTTTATTCGATGTACGCGACATTGCCCTGAGTTAAACGCGTGTATACGCGGGTCTACATATACCCAACCCGCGTATATGCATTAAAACACTTAAAAATATATAAAACTCCTTATTTTCGGTCGGAGATCGCGGGTTTTACCTGCTGATCACCTGTTAGTGCCCGTGGCCCAACTGTTCCCAACCAACTCCTAACTAAAAAACCACTTTGGGCGTGGTATAAAAATACATCAAAGGGAAGGCCTAAAGGAGGAGAGAAGAGAGAGAAAGGTTATTATACTGAGATTTTTCCCTTGACCAGGTCTGAAGACCCTTGTGCCTTCTGCACTTCCCCCATTTGTACAGGAAACCCTTGTTTCCTTGTGTGTTGATGTTCATCCACTAGTTATGGCATCATGGAGTGAGTCTTGGAAGGTGATATGCTAAATGCTTGAGGCTGGACGGATCCGGAAGGAAGCTTTGCTTGGAGCCTGTGAAAGGTTACTCAGGTGATATTACTCCTTTTGTACATTCTATTTGTCTATAATAAAGAAACACGTCTTGGTTCCTGATATGCTTCTTCTTTATGTTTATGATGTTCTTGTTTGAATTTCATATGTGAATGGTTGTTTAAAGTTCATAACTAACTTCCTTCTTTTATAACATAAAGATGATTTCTTTATGTCTTTGTCCATATACTGCTGTATTCTTTGGAATTAGTTGTTTTGCAGGACAAAGGAGCGAAAGGGACTTGAAGAAGGGTTTGGACCCTTGAGGAACTTCTCGAACGTAGGACCTGAGGTACGCCCTTCTTACTTTAGAATTTTCTTATTATAGCATAATGGCTATGTGAATGTGTGTTTCACTGTTTAGACAACTTTCAGTCTGCTAGGGTTTCCACCTAAAAGCCCTAAGGGAGAAAATCCCTCAACAGAATTGGCAACTCCGCTGGGGACAACACTCTTGTTGTTCCTAGTTTGGGTGTTTTTCAAGCCAATCAGGGCTCAGTTGCTTGTTGGTTTGCTGTTACTGTCTGGTCTGTTCTTAATTCTAAGTTTTGCCAGTTTCTTCAGTTTGTTTTTTATTTTTCTTGAAATCTTTCATATACGCTGTTTTCCTTAGTTACAGAAGCGTACGTACACTTGTTTCCTGAAGTAAACCCGCATATACGCAGGTTTCCTCAGGCACAGTCGCGTATACACCCAATCTGCACATAAGTACATTCGCGTATATATTGCAATTTTCAAGATTTATAAATTTTTGTGTCTCTAAAGTTTGTCTGGTGGTTTAATTCAGTTTGAAATAGTCAATTTTTCAGTATCAGTTGTTTGTTTTACAACAAGCGTCTTACTCCGATTTCTCTCTGATTGTAAGGAGTATTGGTCTTGTTTTGTGTTTGCAAGTATCATCGTTTTTTTTTTGCTAAAAGCACGCAATATTTCTTATTGGAATCTTGGCTGCTCTGATTTATCAGAGCATAAAGATTGTTATTAATCTTTGTGTTGAATTTTGCTTTTGGTGACTTTTTTGTTTGCATGACAAAATCGCTTTTTGTGACCATCTACTTCTTTGTTTCATCAAAGTTGTCGATTGATGCTTTCTTGAAATTGTCTTTTTGATATTTTTTGGTCTTTGTTACCAAAGCTTTCATTGCTGCTTTCGATTATTAAAAAACATCTTTAAACACATTTGTTTTTGTTGAGTTTTCATTCATTGTATGGTGTCAACTTGCAAAAGTGTTTCTTGCTTATTGTTTCAATCACAAAGTTTCAGTTTTTGTTGAGAGCATTTTTGAAAAGACTTTTTTGTCGCTACTTTGAAGAAGACTTTTTGAAAGACTTTGTTTTGCTTTCTTGAACTTGTTTTTCATTTAGTTTCCTTTTAGTGAATGAAAGTGCTTTATGTTTGTCTTGAGTTTTGTTTTTAGTGTTTAGACGGAATGAATGGTAGCATTTCATATTCCATCTAGACATTGTAAGTGGAAAAAGAAATTTGATAAGCAAAGCAACTTTCATTTCTTGTTTTTAGAGTTGTTTTCAATCTTGCATCAAGCATATAGTTGTTGCATTAGGATAGATTTGCATCTCTTTAGACATACACAGTTTTGTTAACTTTTGAGTGTGAAGTGTGAATTAACGAAAAATAAAATAAAAGTTTGTTTCATTAGAAGTTTCCTTTTGGACACTGTAGAAATTACTCTTCATCGAAAAACAATGACAAGTGCACATGCATATAGTTATGTTTTATTAATTTCTTTTGTGTCGAAAAAACACCACTAGTTTCACTTCCATCATCCCCTGACTTAAAGAACAACCCATTTTAAAATCAAGCACTAACTAAAATTCACTATAACTTTTTCTTTTAAGTTAAATACACCAACAAGTTTTAGGATTTTAGGGCCTTGGATTAGGCTAGTGGAGAGTTAACTCTCCAAGGCCATTTAAACGTCAAACATAGGAGTCTGAATAACGAGAGAAAATCCAATAGCGTTAGGAAGACCAGGAAAGCTCCGGATCTGGGAGTTAAGCACGACGGTCTGTGAAGACAGGGAAGAGAGATACCCCCTCTCCTACTTGTCCGAACTTACCTCACGACTGTTTCACCTGGCTTCTGCGACGAGTTGGTATCCATAGTTGCTACTCCTAGGGAACTACATAGATGGCTGTGGAGGGGAATCTCGTGGCACCAGGTTGACGTTGTATCACTCTCGATAGTACTACTGGAGGGCACCCTTGCGAAGCTTGGGGGCTTGCACCGGCGTAGGCTGTTGTTAGGAGGTCAGCGTAACTTCCTCTGTTACCTTCGGTGATAGGCCTGGGCCCTCATCATCCCAGACTATCTTTGGAAGGCCCCTTATTTTTCACTTGCTCGTATTTTGGTGTCTGGTCCTAATCACCCGGAGCAGAAATACTTGGAAGTTGTTTGACTGGCTGTATCTTTAGGGACTTTATAGTGGGTGCTCTGTGCTCTTAGTTGGCCTAGCTTTAAATTTTTTGAGTCTTTAGTTAGATCTTAAGCAAGAAATTCAAAGTGGCTTATCGATCTCCTAGACGGTCTCGAAGACTTCGTGGTCTTTCACCACCGAGTTTAGAGCCTTCTCCGAGAAGGTGCAGAGGTAATAATACCGGTGGGTTTCGTCCCACGGCAATTGACGCGTCGGGGATTGATCCTCCTCTTGGGGGCATTAGTATTCAAGAAAGGCCTGGTACTTCCACGGAACAAGAGAGGAACACTCCTGTTATTTATTGAGTTCGCTTACAAGCGAAGGATAATATAGAGGTAGAAGAAATTTCAGAGTCGTTAGCGGCTCCGAATTCTCCCCTACCGTCTAGTCATCCACACGTATTACAATACGTTGGGACTCCGACGCATAGACCGTCAAGTCTAGGTTATGCTACGCGCTTACCTTCGATGACCACTACTGGAAGCATGGCTTCTACAAGTGCTATGACTGTACAGACTCCCATATCTGTACAAGGGGGAGGAACTATTTCCATCCCCTCTGTCTCTTTATTCAAATCTTTTGCTAGCACGTCTTTTGTTGGGTCTACCTCCATTCCATCCACGAGTGGAAATTCCCAAACCAATGCTTTTGGTTATGGATTCTTCCCATTTGGCGCCCATTCATAGGGCATTCCTTCAGCTCTGTTCGGGGCCGCCACTTCCATGATGAGTGGGTCGGCTTCATTCCAAGGTTTTCCATTCGGAAGTGGTCATATACCACATTCCAACTCAACGATAGGATCAATGCCGTTTTCTTCTGTAGGACAAAGCAGCAATCCTTTCCAAGGTTGGAATAACCCTGGGCTTAGTAGTGCCGGAACTGGGAATCCATTTTTCAGCCAATATGGGAATAGGCCGTATACCACGGTTAGTTCATTCCAAAGTATTCCTCCCCTAGCTTCAGCTTGGAATCCATATCAGGGGTTATCAACTCCTTATAATCCTTTAGGAGGAAACTTTGCTGGGTATGGTGGATATACGGCCGGAGTTGGTCAAACTCCGAGTTTTGCTGGGTCACAAGGCTTGCCTTTTGGTTCAACAGGTTCTACTGGTTACTTCGGGAAACCTGGTGCCTTCCAAAATCTAGGCCAATCTTTTCAGAGCTTTGGGAGCTCCGCCTAGTCAGGGTGGAATCCCCAAGCTCCTCCTAGAATTCCGTTTCTGGCAATGTTGAACTTGCCAGATCTCACTAAGTTAACTAACGACCCAATCAAGCACAATCCAGCCTGGCCTCCGGTTCCAACTAAAATCCCTTCGGACATTCCAAAATTCGAAGGGAAGAGTGGTGAGGACCCGAGCGACCATGGTAACCACGTTCCACTTGTGGTGCTCATCGAACTCCCTGATCGATGACTCGGTTAGGTTGAGATTATTTCAACGCACCTTGACTGGTAATGCGGCCAAATGGTATATAGAGTTGCCTGGGGGTAGCTTTACATCATTCACCGACTTCGCCAATATTTTCTTGAACCATTTTCAATTGCCTGTCCGGTATGATGCCGGAACCGAATTACTGGCCACTTTTCGTTAGGATAGGGAAACTCACATTTATGATCATATTCAGGAATGGAGACGGAGAAAGAGGCTCATTAAAGCCGAAATCCCTTCGGAGTACCGTCTCGAGTGGTTTTTGAAGTCTTTGATACCTGAGATCTCCAAGGATGTCTCGATGTCTGGGGTCTATTCTGAGGAGCAAGCCATTTTTAGGGCCCAACAATTAGAATTGATCTACTCTCAGTTTGGGATCCTACAAAAGTACTTGCCAGATGCTCATGGGTCTAAGGTTGACGTAGCTAAGCCGAAGCCAGGTCCCCCCGCGGATGGTATTGTTGGGTCGGTAGACACGAATACGGTGAACTTGTTGAATAAATTGCAGCAATTGTCTTTACAAACTGCTTCTAACAACCAAGTCACATCGTCTAACCCTTCAACTTCCTAAACTTCTTCGATTAATGCTTTCCAATCTGATAACCCCAAAGGAAATCAAAATTCCAATGGGAAAAAGAAAGGACGAGGTAAGAAAAAGAACGAGGATGGGAAGCTTGATGCAAATAAATCGACAATAATGCTGGTGGAGGTAGAAATGAGTTGAAAAAGAAAGTCAAGTTTCCATGCAAGTTGTGCAGTGGAGACCATTTAACTCATCTTTGCCCCAAGATTGAAGATAGCCAGCGCTTGTTAGGGCAGCAAGGGACTTCTAGTTCCCAAGCTGTGTTAACCAACCCTTTTCCCCAATGGCAACAACTTCTTGCTGGCGCGAGTTCAAACCCTGGAACCTCCGTAGGGGGCAACCTGGAAGGGGAAAAATCATCGAATGTTTTCATGATGGGTTCTAACGTCCATGTGGCTACTTGGTCACGTGATTATGGTGAAGCCGAAACTTCCAAGGACAAGGTTGTTCCCTGACCTTCATATCGAGCGACCCCCTGTTGAGACTATACCACAGATACCGAAAGGTTCTGCTAAACGCATGACTATTAATCCTAATGATAGGGCCACCCAGAATTACTCCATTGTGGAGGATTTGGCTCAGAGTCCATGTGCCATGTCCGCTTTAGAGGTTCTCCAGTCGTGTCCGGCTCAGAGAAGTGCTTTACTTTCCGCGATTGGAGCAGTTGATCCAACTAATTCTTTAGTGCTCACTTTCGACATGTTAAATGTCAAAAAGCGACTCCCTCATCACATGGATTTTCAAATAAAGTCTACATACTGGAAAATTAACATTTTTCGAACCGTTATTGATGAAGGGGATTCCACGTGCATCATGTCGATGTCATGTTGGAAGGCTATTGGATCACCTTCGGCTGTTCCTTCACCTACCGTCTTGACTGCATTCGACGGCCATTCTCATAAGCCGCATGGGATTATCCCGGCCTTTCCCATATGTGTTGGGGGGAGGGTCGTTAATATTGAAGTAGAAGTCGTAGATGCTAACCTAGACTATAATCTCCTCCTAGGAAGGAACTGGGTATACAAAATGGACGCCGTTGTTTCGACTCTATTTCATGTCATTTGCTTTCCCCATGAGGGGAAAATCGTAAAGGTCGATCAATTGGATTATTGTCCAGCTAATCCTCAAGCAAGCTCCGACTCTACTGTTCCTTTAGTGGATAACCCTCATTCGCCTACTGAGAATCTAGGAGTAGGGATGTATTCCTCATTGATGGGTACCTTTGATTTTCCCTCTCCTATCGCTAAAATCAATGCCATTTCACCATCTAATGAGTTTTCTCGAGATGGGTTCTTTCAAACTCGTTATTTTTCAGACCCTTGGACCTTGCATTCACCTACGACCACATTAGTTGAAGGATAAGAGAATGGAATGGCATTTCCTATATCTGCAGCTGAGCTTAGATATCAGTGTATCATCAACTCTGCAGATGACCATTCTACTCCTTTTTCTGAAGAGGAGTTAGATGGCGATGTGGCCCCCGCTTGGAGCCCTGATTCTACCTCTGCTTTGGACTGCTTAGATTCAGTTTTACCATCAGAAGAAGCAATTCTTGAAGCAATGATGGGTATAGATCAACCTTGGGAAGATTTACACCATCGTTCATACTTTCTTCCTCCATTGCAGGAGGTAGAATCTAGATTCTCCGAGCTCTGTTCTAGTGATGTTTGTACGGTGTCAAACCCTTTGGCTCAAGCACACGTTTGTGCCGAAGGTAATATGTCAGTGATTTCGAAAACAACACCTATAAACATCTCTACGGACCCTAACATGATCGAGAATCTCTTCGTCGGAATTGAGTGTTCCCCTGAAGAAATTCAAATTTACACTGACTTGTTCAAAGAATTTCAGGATGTATTTGCTTGGTCTTATGAAGAAATGCTTGGCATAGACCCATCTGTAGTTCAACATGAGATCAAGACGTATGAAAATGCCAAACCATTTCGTCAGAGGCTTCGGCCGGTCAACCCTAGGAAAGCAGCAACTATCAAAGCGGAAGTGGAGAAGCTGCTAAATGCGGGTTTTATATACCCTGTTCCTCTTACTGATTGGGTTTCTAATCCAGTCCCTGTAGATAAAAAGCAAGGAACGATTTGAGTATGCATCGATTTTAGGGACCTAAACAAGGCTTGTCCCAAAGATAATTACCCCACGCCATTCATTGATCAGATTATCGACGAGTGTGCGGGTAATAAGATTTTTTCCCTTATGGATGGATTCTCTGGTTATAATCAAATTTGTATCCGTCCTGAAGATCAACATAAGACAACCTTTATATGTCCCTAGGGTACCTTTGCATATAGAAAGATGCCTTTTGGTCTTAAAAATGCTGGAGCTACCTTTCATCGGGCCAAGTCATATTCTTTCCACGACATCAAGCATGTCATCGAAGTGTACTTAGATGATCTCGCTGCTTGTTCTCGAAAGAGAACTAATCACCCTAGCCACCTTTGAATGGTTTTCGAGCGATGTCGTTTTTATAAAATCCGGTTGAATCCCAACAAGTGCGTTTTCGTGGTTACGTCCGGTTGGTTGTCAGGGTTCATTGTGTCAAATGAAGGGATTCGGGTTGATCCCTTCAAGGTTGAGGCAATAGTTCGGTTGCCTCCCCCGTCCTCAATTCGTTAACTTTAAAGTATTCAAGGGAAGGCTAATTTCTTAAGGCGGTTTATAGAAAACTATGCCGAGATCACTAAAGGGTTCATGCGGTTGTTAGGGAAAGGAGTTCCATTTGTATGGGTCGACTTTGCGCAACGATCATTCGATGCTTTGAAAAAAGCACTAGTCTCTACCCCGCTTTTGAGTCCACCAGATTATGGCAGAGACTTCCTTTTATATCTCGCTGCAGCAGAATCAACCATTGGTATGGTTCTGGTTCAGGAGGATGATGCTCTCACCGAGAATGTCATTTATTATTTGAGCTGAGGCTTAATAGGTCCTGAACTTCGCTCTTCTCCAGTTGAGAAGTTGGCCTTGGCAGCTATTCATGCTGTCCAACGGCTCCGTCATTATATCTTTCTACACAAAACTTTTGTCTTAGCGGCGGTCAATCCATTTCAATTTGTCCGTAGTAGGTGAGTGATTGGGGGCAAATATAATAGATGGATAGTCATCTTGCAAGAATTTGATCTCGAGTTCTTGTCAGCCAAGTCTAAGAAATCCATGGTTTTTGCTGAGCTGATTTCTGAGATGCCTTGTGGAGAGGATACGGTTTATGAGGAAAGTTTTCCTAACGAACATTTATTCCTCATCTCTTCACTCAACCCTTGGTATGGAAATATCATTGTTTATCTCCAGACCTCGAAGTTTCCCTCTACTTTCTCCAAGGATGAACGTCGTAAATTACGTCACGTGGCTAAAAATTATGTTATCATTGGTGATACCTTATACCGTCGAGGGGTTGATTCAATCCTTTGGCGCTATTTAACCTTGGAGGAAGTAGAGTCAGTGCTTAATGATTGCCACAGTGGAGCTTGTGGTGGTCATCTATCGGGCCTTGCTATAGCTTAGCGCATCTTACGTGCTGGCTATTTTTGGCCTTCAATTTTTAAAGACTACGTGGAAGCAGTCAAACATTGCCACCCTTGTCAGATCTTTACTCGAAAGATGCGTGCTCATCCAACTCCTCTTTTTCCCGTTGTCACCGTTGGTCCTTTTACTAAGTGGGGTATTGATTTTGCAACTTGTAATCCGCCTTAAGCGGCAAATCACAAGTATATTATTGTGGCTGTAGACTACTTTACGAAGTGGGCCGAGGCCATGCCCACTTATAAAAACGATAGTGACACGGAAGCTTTCTTTCTTTTCAATCAGGTTAACTCAAGATTCGGTGTCCCGAGAGAGATTGTCACTGATCATGGCAGTCACTTCCAGAATCAATTGATGTTTGAATTGGCTCTTAAATTAGGTTTCCGGCAAGAGCATTCATCTCCTTATTATCCTCAGGCCAATGGACAAGTCGAGGTAGTCAATAAAACTCTTAAGACGATACTCCAATGGACAATCGACAAAAATCGGTCCAATTGGCACGTTATGTTGTATTCGGCTCTTTGGGCATACCAGACCTCCGTAAAGACCGCTACTGGTTTTACGCCTTTTCAGTTGGTTTAAGGGATGGAATCTATCTTTCCGATCGAATGTGAAATTCCATCTCTCAAGTTAGCTGTAGAGCTCCTTCTAGAGACTTCGAGTCTCGAAGAGTGCCTCCTTCACTTGGAACATCTCGATGAGCAGCGTCGAGATGCCGCCACAATGAAAGAGGCTATAAGAAAAGGTCAAAACGCAGTATGAAAATCTTCGTCTCGAGTCTTTTCTGAGGTGACCTTGTCTGGTCTATGACCAAGATAAAGACACCTTGGGGGTAGGCAAGTTTAAGCCTATGTGGTACGGTCCTTTCATTATTAAACAAGTTTTAGAAAAAGGGTCGTATGAGTTAATCGATTTTGAGGGAAAAAAGCTGGCGGAGCCCCGAAATGGGCTCTACCTAAAGAAGTACTTTGCTTAAGTAGGAGTTAGGCAATGGCGTCTTTGTATATTATGTATATTTGTACATATATCATCGAGAGTTTTGTGATGTCAACACTTTTTGGTCTGCTATTGTAGGTGTTGATGGATGACTTGGTCTATTTTGGGTTCGCCGATGGTGCTAGCCGACACACTTGGAATCTCGCTTCCGCAGCTTGGGTACTTTATTATCCAACTGGTCAATTCATGGTATCAAGAGGCATATGCATTGGTCCTGCTTCGAATAATATGGCTGAGTATACTGCCGTTATTAATTTACTATCCGAGGCAATCTCTTATGAGATTGACTCGTTGGTTGTTTATCTCGATTCTCAATTGATAGTGTCTCAATTAAATAACATTTATCGGGTAAGGGATCCATGTTTATATCGCCAGTATTTAAGGGTGATGTTGTTGCAAAGATCATTTTTTTATATTAATTATTTGCACATTCCAAGATCTCATAATTGGGTAGCTGATTCTATCGCTAATCAAGCATTAGACTGGCATATCAATCATTCATCATAATAAAATCAAGCATCAAAAAGTCAAACTG
>APFE030171518.1:66628-87507 GCA_000404065.3 Pinus taeda
GAAGCATCCAATACCATGGACCGAAAAACCATCACGTCCAATACCATGGACCAAAAAAACCATCAATCCAATACCATGGACCGAAAACCATCGCGTCCAAAAAACATGTGCGAAAATCATGCACAAAACCATAGGTGGGTCCGCCCAACCTAACATAGGGTCCAAAACCAAAATTTTCCGGGTCGCTGCCCTGGACCCCATAAAGTGGGGTTACGGGTGCCCCTCAAACCCCCTGTTAACTATGTGGAAAGAATATAACACAACCCAACACCTGTCACATTCACTTCATGATTGTTTTCTTGCTGCACGTCTCCTTCTTTTCCCTTTCGAGACTTACAGTCTTTCTTCAGGTTTCCTTTCTTCCTACATTTCCTACACACTATCCTTGATATATAATTAGATCTTCCTTTCCTTGAATTACTGTTATATCCTCAGATCTTTCCTCTTTCCATTTTTCTTACCCTAGTCTCCGCAGTCAAAGCATTACCTGATGTCTCACCGAAGCTTTTCCATCTCATTTCCTCGCTAAGGATTGGATCAACAACATCATCAAACTTTAAAGTACTAGATACAAAGGCAAAGTTACTAACGGTTGTTGGCACAAAAAATTCATCAGGGAAAAGACCCTGGGTTTAGGCACAAGGGGCCAACAAGGATCTGATGTAGTCTAGGACAACACCGACATCCTCACCTTACCCAAAGGGTAGGGAGTCTCACCTGAGCTATGCTGTGACCATAACTAAGAAGGGTTAGAGGAATATCAAGGACAATACAGACATTAAATCATAGGTATCTTAAGGAATACATTCATCACAACATCATATTGTTACAATTACCATATTCAACCAGGAAAAGGCCATTAACATAAAATTTTGAGCAAGTTTGTAAATCAAAACAATATACTTGATCATAATACCATGCAATTCGGTTCATTCATTCATTCATATTAACTCAAAGGAAGGCTCATTACAATATACATTGAGCGTAAAGACTTATTCAAATACATAAATTACCATGGAGACAAGATGCCTTAGACCTTAGGCTGAGTCTAGCTCTGGCCACTTCACAACTGCTGAGGTCCTCAGGACCCTATTCTTCTGTGCTTTTGACTCCTACTAGATACCAATCCCCTCTCCATGCTATCTTTTGATTTTGTCTTCTCTTCTGTTGTTCCCATTGTTAGTTCTATTTGGTTTTCTTTGCCCTTAGCTACTTTCCACTCTCCTCCTTGTCCGCTCGATTATCCCTGCTCGCTCTCAACACCTTGCTGAAACTGCCTATCTACTATATGTTCTTGCTTCCCTCCCCAACTATCATCTCTACAACTTGACCATTGATCTCGCCACCTATTCTTTGCCTTAATTCCTTCAAAAATTTCAAAATTCAAATCAAAGGCCCCAACGGGCCCTAACCACAGTTCTTTGAATCGTCCTCGAGTCAGTCTATCTCAAGCGTTCTAGGTCCTATTGTTGGTTTTGTGGGAATTTCTGCCTATTGCTGTTTCGGTCCTTCCTTTTGTGGGGCTACTGCTTTAGCTGCTTCTACCCCATGTTGGCCTTATTTTCCAAACGAAGGCCCCAATTCAGGAATAATCATGGTTGTTTCTTACGTGAAGTTGTTATAATCATTGAGCGTTGCTTACCATGCATTTGCTATTGAGTCGGCCTGCTTGATGAAGTCTTCTGCCATGCTGGAGGTTGGCTGACTCAACCTGCTGCTTTGTAATACATTCCATTGTGTTTCAATGTTGTTGCATACCTCTCGCACAACAAGAACATGTAGGCAAACTAGTGGTCTGAGGTCGCAGATTTTGTTTTTAGTCTTTGAAGACTCTTCCTCTATATGTTGGACTTGTGCCTCAATGGAGGTGATTACTTCATTAATATTCCACAACCAAACTGAGTATGTGCATGTTGTTTTATCAACAATGTATTTTTGTAGCTTATTGCGATGAGCATACACAGGTTGATTCTTTTGGGCCAGGATGCCCAACTAGTTGTACACTTTCTCCATTAGGGCATAACCATATGAAAGTGCTTCAGCAAGGGAATATTTTGTAGCGGCGACGATGTTGACCTTTTCGTGGATTTACTAGGCGTAAATCTCATTCAGATCAGGCAACACTGATCTGACTATATCCAAATTATTTTCTAGATCTGTGTTTGTGGCTATCAAGCACGAACATAATGCCTAGATGTGTTCACAACAATTGCCCAATGTACAGGACGTAAAATCTTTGGGTGCTTCAATGAAAAGGTTTGAGATTTTCAGCCGAAGTGCCCAAAACTTATCTGTGACTTTATCTACTTGTGCTTGTAGATCTTAGTTTTCTTACCTGAGTTGATCCCTTTCTTCTGTGACCGTTTGCAATTGCTGTTTCTGCTACTCAAGCTCTTAGACAAGGTGACTGTGTATTTTCTCTACTCACTATGCATCTTGTTGGATAAATCCAAACAACTATGATGATGACTAGTGTTACAATGTATCTATGTACATTGTGTTTAGATCTCGGAAATTACTTTGAATGGGTAGGTGTTGGCTTAGTGGGGCCTGACCCAGGTTTGGAAGTGATTTAACCAAGCAAATCCTGGTAATATTGGCCCTTTCGGCAATAGTCTGTGGATTGAGGTCTCACCCGAAGTAGTATGGGAGGGTGTTGGAACCAGGTTTCCGCACCCTAGGGATGTCTTGATGAAGGTTTTTGAGGTTCGTGGTCCTAACTTGCACGCTTGAGCTACTCCGCGTAGCTGTCTACCCTTTGCGACCTGTGTCACTACCTCCACGCACCATTTTAAGGACACGAAGAAAGTACTTTCTTGATCTCTATTCTTACTGTGCTATTATATTAGTGCTTAACTTAACTTGTGAGGGCCCAATATTCTTATTCCTTTATTCAACATTCAGGTAAGTGTGTGTAATCATAAACAATATATATGCATAAAGATAAATAGAAACATAGATTCACAACATTCCGAATAAAACTTATCTTTATTAGTATTCCTTTTCAAGTACAATCCCACTTATAGACTCGACTCCGCCCTGCGCACTCAGTTGTAGGTGTTCGTGCACTTAGCTGCAGACTCTACTAGGCCTCTACGCACTCAACTATAGAGCCTCTTCCTACTACTACGACCCAATACACTTCAACTTTCCCCTATGCTTTGACCATGCCTTCACATCTATTTATTACTTGCTTTTCCAACCAAAAACTATCTTTACACTTAGAGCCTCGCTCTATTTATACAATCCCATGGTCCAGGTTTCCACACCCTAGGGATGTCTTGATGAAGGTTTTGGAGGTTCGCGGTCCAAACCTACGTGCTTGTGCTACTCCGTGCAACTGTCTACCCTTCGCAACCTGTGTCACTACCTCCGCGCACCACTATAAGGGCACGTAGAAAGTACTATCCTGATCTCTATTCTTACTCTGCTATTATATTAGTGCTTAACTTAACTTATGAGGGCCCAATATTCTTATTCCTTTATTCAACATTCAAGTAAGTGTGCGCAATCATAAACAATATAAATGCATAAAGATAAACAGAAACATAGATGCATAATATTCCGAATCAAACTCATCTTTATTAGTATTCCTTTTCAAGTACAATCCCACTTACAGATCTGACTCCACCCTATGCACTCAGCTGCAGGGGTCCACGCACTCAACTGTGGAATCTACTAGGCCTCTATGCACTCAGTTGTAGAGCCTCTTCCTACCACTATGACCCAATACACTTCAACTTTCCCCCTATGCTCTAACCATGCCTTTGCATATATCTATTACTTGCTTTTCCAACCAAAAACTATCTTTACACTTAGAGCCTCACTCTATTTATACAATCCCATGGTCTATGGACCATGGGTAGGCCGACACAACTTTACATTATTTTACAATTCTTAGGATAGACAACCCTATGACTCATCCTAGACTTTCGTGCTTCGAGCTCGCACTTCGTGAAGTCTTACAATACAATTGACAAAAACTCAGGCTTTAAGCCCCAAAACCTGTTGCGGCGGATCCCATGCCCAACAAGCCCCTAACACAATCACCGTGACTCATCCTGAGTCACTCTGCTGGTGCGACGATCTTGGCACAGAGCCCCTCCAACTGTGCCTATGCTGTGCGAAGGTCCGAAGCGCACTGCTCTGCTGTCTGCTGGATTTTCTCTATTTCTACTTCTGAATCATCTGCGTCTGACTCGATTCTCTTCTTTGGTACCAACTTCTAGTGCTTGTGTTTATAGTCTTGCACCCTTTTCTGGCTTCTTGGGTCACAAAGACTGTGCTTCATTCAGTTAGTTGGGTTGCTAGCCCACCCATGTAGGGATTCAGACGATTGCTATTTACTTTTCCTGGGAAGGGTTCTCCATTAAGTTTGACTAGCTTGACTGTGCATCTGTTTGTGACCTCTTTTACCACATATGGTCCCAACTAGTGCATTATGAATTTTCGAGGAAATGTTTTGAACTTGCTATCATACAGAAGCACTAAATTGTTTACCTTGAAGGTGCGCAACTTGATATGGAAGTCATGCGAGGTTTTCTCACACTGCTTTTGTACCTGCTGGTGAAATCCGACCAAAAATCATTCTTCCTCGAGTTCTTCCAATTGCGCAGCCTTTCTTCCAGAGCTTCACGGTCCGTCATGCCTATGAGCGCTATTATTCGCAGACTAGGTATGATGTATTCCAATGGCATGACTGCTTTCATACCATAGACCAATCAGAATGGTGTCTGTCCCGTCAATTTCTTGCATGTTGTCCTGTATGCCCATAACACATCGGGTATGCGCAGGTCCCAGTCATTCGGCTACGCATTACATATTTTTGTCAATGTAGTCGCTAGTATTTTATTGAATGCTTCTACTGTTCCATTAGCTTATGGGTGGTACGGTGTACTTTTCTGGTGATACACCTGGAACTCTTCTGTAAGCGCGCTGATGGTTTCATTCAAGAAATGTGTTCCATGATCACTCATTAAGATTTTTGGATAGCCAAATCGTGTCAACATGTTTTCAAACAAAAACTTTGCAGTTGTGGCCGCTATGCAGTACTTGAGTGGTTGTGCTTCTACCCATCGTGTCAGGTACTCCATCGCGGTGATGATATAGTGCACACCCATCTTTCCCTTAGGTTTTATTGGGCCTACAAAGTCGATTGCCCATTTCTCAAATGGCTGCAGTGTCATTTGGGGATTTAAGGGCATCTCATCCCTTCGTGATGGTTTTCCCATCCTTTGACATATATTGGAGGCCTTACAATGCGCTTTCAAATCCTGGTGCAGGGTTGACCACCATAACCCTGTGCGAAGAATATTTTGTGCGGTTGTGCATCCTGCACAATGTCCTCCTGCAGCACCCCCATGTGCTTCCATGAGGATCTGACCTCGCTCAAATTCAGGTACGTATCTTTGCAATATCTCATCGTTTCCCATCTTGTAGAGGTGCTCTGCAATGACATAAAAGTCCATTGCGTGCACCACCAATTCCTTCTTCTATTGGATTGAGTACTTCTTTGATGTAGTCCCTATTGTTAAAAAATGGATTGTATCTTTGAAGTGCCCATACGCAATGCATACTGCAAAGAGCTGTGCATCCTGTAGTCCCTCCTCCAAATTTGTTGGTTCCTTACGTGTCTCAATTTGTGACACATGGTCTGGTCCTACGTTTAAGCATCCTAGCTTGACTATGACCTCAAATCATATTCTTGAAATAGTAAGAGCCATCTATATATGTGCCTCCCCAACACAGGCTTGTTCACCAAGTATTTCAATGCATAATGGTCAGTATACATCTTAAAATGTCCTCCAAGTAAATAGTGTTGGTATTTCTGGAGCGTGTACACCATTTCCAACCCCTTGTGTTCAATGGTAGAGTAGTTATATTCTGCTTTGGACAATATTTGACTCACAAACGCGATCGGGTGATCCACACCCCCGCGCCCTCCTATGTGAGTACGGTTCCCAATGCGATACATGACGCATCAACATGTACATGAAATTCATGTCCCATTTTGGTAAGATCAAACTTGGCCCAGAGGCTAGTTTCCCCTTTAGGACATCCAAACTCTTCATACAATCATCATTCCAGCAGTATGTCACATCTTTTTTCAATAGCTTTTCCATTGGCGCGGTTATTTGGGCATAACTCTTGATAAACTTCCTATAGTAGCTAGTGTGCCCTAAAGTAGTGTTTAACTGTTTGACATTGCGCGGTCCTTCTAGATTCATAAAAATAACATTCTTTATAGGGTCCACCATCAGGCCTTGTTTGCAGACCACATGGCCTAGCAGGTTGCCAAAGGGAACAAGGAAGGTGCACTTTTTAAGGTTCAGCACAATCTGGTGTCATCGGCAAGTATCCAACATCAGCTTTAAGCTCACTACATGGTGCTTAACTAATCCAAAGATAGTCCAATCATCCAGATAGACCTCCAAGAACTTGTGGATGTATTCTTTGAACGCTACCACCACTATGCGCAAGAATATCGCTGGCGCGTTCTTTAGTCCAAAGGGCATAATGGTGTATTGAAAGTAGCCCCATTCCGTTGCGAAGGTTGCTTTGCTCCTATATTCCGGCGTGATATTAATCTGATGGTACCCTGAGAAGCCATCCATAAATGAGTAAGCTTCCTGACCGCCAACATTCTCCAACACTTCATCTGTGAATGGTGTCGGGAATGGATCGTGAACAAAGGCGTCGTTGAGCTTCCTGAGGTCCACGCATATTCTTATTTTGCCTTTCTATTTTTTCTCTTGTACTACCATAGGACTCACCCAATCAGATTCTTTAAATAGTTCGATAACTATGGCTACGAGCATTTTATCTAGTTCGTCATGGACCTTTTCTTTATACTATGGGTTAAAGCGGTAAGGCTGCTGCTTAATTGGCTTTGCGTTTGATTTCAGAGTGATCTTCATCATCCCTAAGTCGCTAATGATCCCTTTTAAGTCTGTGATTTTGGTCGAGAACACGTCTTGGTATTCGCAGAGTAATTCACCAACCTTCTCTACTGTAGCATCATCGCAATAGTCCCCAAACGTCACATACTTCGGCTCTACTTTTGTGCCAATGTTTACGTGCTTTGTTTTTAGTGGCACGGTGATGTCAGGATCCTTAATTGGTGGTCCTTGAACCTCACGAAAACCTTTAGTTTCTTCGATATCAATATTTTGGGGATCATCATCATCCTCCTCCACCTACACATTATAACATTCTAGAGCTTAACTGGGTTTCCCATACTAGTTGCAGCATTTCCAATGGCTCCTGTGGTATTTTGAAAATGGCGGCTTTTACTGCTTGCAACACATCATCAATAGTATCTGACCATCAGTCTTCAAATGTGAATGTTAACAAAAATCCCTCGTGCAAGACATCCCATTTGCCCATACCATGTCAGAGTTCTGTCTTAGTATACCAGTTCATGGGTATGACATCCAAGGTATGGTAGAATAAGTGTACCCATTCGGGCTGTGGTTCTTCCTCGGAGACCTTGGTCCATTTCGCGAGGTGTGTACGTGGGTCATCTCGTCCATCGTATTTGTCTTCTAACCATAGCTATGGCTTCCCAAACTGTAGGCACATCATCGTTCTACATCCGCGCCAGTCCTCAAAATTTCCTTCATGTGTGCCCCACCATCGTGCCAGTTTTGCGCGTAGTGCCCATTTCAATGCATCGAACCACTACTGTTTCGGTACTGCACTTTCAAATTTTCTCAAGAATTCATCCATTGCTGTCAATCCATCATATGTCTGCAGCTCTCTTGCCTCTGTTTCCACACAACGCAATCATTTAACCATCATGTTGTAATTCATCGTTGTCACTTTGTGCAATCGATTCTGCCAGTGCTCTACTTCTTCGTCTGAATCTGAAGTGTAGGAGCTTTTGCGCTCCCATGAGATCCTCCCATTTGTAGTTGGATTCACCCAATATTGGTATCACGCAGTTATCTTGTAAATACAATCAAGATCATCATCGCTATCGTCATCGCGCACTGGTTCAGTGTAGCGTGCTCCTTCGGCTGGTTCTAGTGGGACTACTACACGTAATGAAATTTTCTCGAAGACCATCTTGCACTTCTTTAGGTTGATGAATATGTTCATATCGGTGGCCCAGTCTATTCCTAACATCGTGGGATAAGGATTGCTGTCATCGACAATCTATATTACTTTGAAATTCTTCTGTGTGCTCATGCCTTCAATATCAACTGTTACCCCTTGCAACCTTCCCATGGGAAAAATCTTTTGTTGGTTCGCCATTTGTAATTGAATAGGGGACCACTATAACACGATCTTGCCCTTACATTCCCATGTTTTCTTCGATAATACATTCACATCTGAACCCAGATCTAGGATTACTTGATCCATTTCATATTCTCCAATCTGTGTAGTCAACCTCATTTCTCTTCCAGTGTGCAATGGATGCTTCCCCAATTTCTGAACGACGCACGGTTCCCCTGACCCCGCGCACCTGTTGATCAGCTCTTGTAGTCCTTTAACTGCCTTGTTTTGGCACAACAGTTTCATGCGGGTATCCAAAAAGGTAGTAAGCATTAACGGATCCATTCTTGGCTCTGGTTGATCCTTACTATCTGAAGTGGAGGCCTCCGCAAAGCTCTTCTTAGCTTCCATGAATGTCTCCTTTACGTGTTATAAGTCAAACTCGGGTTCCTTTGCAGGAGCCTTGCAAACCCACGTACTTTCCTCTGGCTGCTTTCCCTTATCTTCTCCCATGGTTGCACCACTTCTGAGAATCATGTTTACATTCGAGTCCTCTTCGCGCGGTTCAGACCTCATCATTTGTATATTCCGAGTTGGGGGAGGCTAGAAAAACCATTTTTTGCCATATTTGTGATCAACGTAGGAAATTCTATTGTTTCATGATCAAACTGAGCACAATACCTACATGATATCTTCGTTGGGTTGGTACAGTCGCAGGCATAGTGCCCTGGTCCTCCGCAATTGTAACAAATTAACTGTCCGTTGCCCCTTCCTGGTCCCATTCCACCTCGTCCTCGACCTTGCCCCTGAAATCCAACATGTGCGATCCCCGAATCTGGGTTGAGGGCTCGCATTTCATTCTGCATCCTATAGGCTGGGGTCCAATCCATCATTAGCTTGTAACTATGGTAAATGCACTCATCGTGGCCTACCGAGCTATAGAAATCACAAAACAATTGCTGGGGTGTCTGTGTATATTTCTGCAGCAAATGACAATTGTCTGTCATGTGTTTCCCTCCTATCTGACAGATCACGCACCATAAAGTGGGTGTCACACTCGGCCCTGCCTGTGCCTCCGATCTCAACGGCATTGGCCCTCCTCATGCCAAGTAGTTCGCGAACACTTGACAATGATCCTTGTCATGACCCTGGCCTTTGCATTTTATGCACCATACTTCCTCATGTGCCTTTGGCCGTGGTGCCCTATCCTGCTTCAAGCTTTCCATTTCCAAACATAGATTCTATAGTTGAACGTATATTTTCTAAACTCCCAACCTAGGGTTCTGTATCGGGGTCTCATGTAATCTCATCACCATCTCCAACACTTTGGCCTAGGTAGAAAGTTTCTATTGTGACAACACCGTCCTCAAGTGTGGTTTCAGAGATGCTACAAACCATGTATGATGTTGTGCATTCGTTAGCGTCATATTGGCCTCGTAGATCATACCCTTCAGCCTTTGGTCCAGATCCCAAGGGGTCTCACCCAGAAGCATCGTGATCTCTTTAAACCCGATGATTGGCTATGTCTTTGATTTTAGCCTGCTAAATTCTCTATTCAACAAATTCTGGGTCTCTGCTATCCCTGCATTTGGATGGTCATTAGAGTACTTGATGTACCACATTAATGCATGATCCTACAGTGTGCTCACCAATGTAGCCCTCTTAATGTTATCGTCTATGACACCTTGTGCTTCCCATATTGCTCTTACCATGAACCAGAATTGGTCCGAATCCTCATTCCCTACTCCTCTAAATACTGGTAGTTTGATTGCGCTCGTCATACTGAACCTTGGAGGTGGTGGAGGTGGAGTGGGTGGAGGTGGAGGTGAAGGAGGTGAAGTGGGGGGCGGTGTGGGTGGTAACTGCAGAATCCACTGCCTTATCAAACTGACCCTGCTTCTCAGAGAAACTTTTGCAAGCTCATCCTTGCTCTCTCACGAGGGAAATTAAGGGATTGTTTCTAATTCTCCACTACTTCTGTTTTTGTAGATTCTTGCACTCCGCGTAGTCCCAAACATTAATTTATTCTCATAACCCGCTTTTCACATACAACATCTTAATCTAGGTATTCAAAGATTTAATATACTTACCTCTCGGTCCCTTGAGAAAACATCGCTCAGCCTCACTGTAACTTATGGTTGTGTCCACCGCAAACTCAGTGATAAATTCTCCTATTACTTGGTCGAGCCAGTGGTCCATAGCTCACGCTATCTTATCTTTTGAGGCTTCCAATCTGCGCACTAATTCCAGAGTCCACACTATCAGTTGGTTGAGCCTACACCTTCCCTGGCTGTCGGCTAACCTTGCGATTCACTCATACAATTCAAAAGGAAAGGATGCAAAGACAATCTCGTGGATTTCTGTATACACATAGCGATCCAACTACTTTTTATCAGATACTTGCGGAGTTCTGTTTTCCTGTGTTGCGAATTCATGAATCTTCTTGTTCAACCACTCTTCAATTTTCTTCTTTGTTGGGTTCCAGTGGCATGACATTAGACATCCCTTATGCAGATTTGGTCTCAGCAACGGAAAAATTTGTTGGCTTAGTGGGGCCAAACCCAGGTTCAGAAGTGATTTAGCCAAGAAAATCCATGTACTACTGGCCCTTTCAGCAACAGTCCACAGAGCACGGACTGAGGTCTCACCCGAAGTAGTATGAGAGGGTGCTGGAACTAGGTTTCTGAACCCTAGGGATTTCTTAATGAAGGTTTTGGAGGTTCATGGTCTGAACCTGTGCGCTTGCACTACTCCGCGCAACTTTCTACCCATCGCAACCTATGTCACTACCTCTGTGCACCACTATAAGGGCATGAAGAAAGTACTGTCCTGATTTCTATTCTTACTGTGCTATTATATTAGTGCTTAACTTAACTTGTGAGGGCCCAATATTCTTATTCCTTTATTCAACATTCAGGTAAGTGCGCATAATCATAAACAGTATAAATGAATAAAGATAAATAGAAACATAGATGCACATTATTACGAATCAAACTTATCTTTACTAGTATTCCTTTTCAAGTATGATCCCACTTACAAACCCAAATCCACCCTACGCACTCAATTGTAGGGGTCCTCAAACTCAGTTGCGGACTCTACTAGGCCTCTGCGCACTTAGTTGCAGAGCCTCTTCCTACCACTATGACCCAATACACTTCAACTTTCCCCCTATGCTTTGACCATGCCTTCGCATCTATCTATTACTTGCTTTTCCAACCAAAAACTATCTTTACACTTAGAGCCTCACTTTATTTATACAATCCCATGGTTCGCAGAACATGGGTAGGCCGACACAACTTTACATTATTTTAAAATTCTTAGGGTGGACAACCCTATGACTCATCCTAGACTTTCACGCTCTGGGCCCGCACTTTGCGGAGTTTTACAATACAATTGACCAAAACTTGGGCTTTAAGCCTCAAAACCTACTGCGGGGGATCCCATGCCCAACAGTAGGCCATTGGTAATACATTTTTCTGAGTGGTATGGGGGTGAGGTGGCTAGCTGAAAAGTTGTGGTGAACTAAGGAATGGGTGGAACGATAACTGGATTTGGGATTAGTGGAAATTTATTGGGAAGAAAGTTTGGTAAGTTTCAGTTCCCACAGATTACGGTGTGGATGGAATTGGTTCTTCACCTGGTAGTGGGCCCAACCCTAAAAGTAGGGATATCAGTGAGGATGTTTGAGTGCCATTGTGTTAGAGGGAGTCATTGTACTATTGCAAGAGTCTACTTCCATCTCTTCTTTTGCCACACATGTACCATGGGGAATAGATTTAGATAGGGTTGTGAAGGTGGAGCTTGTATGCAATGATGGATCCCACGGCCTTGGTTGGACTATGGATGTGGATGGAGGATTATCTTCGACTCTGGATGACACAGATACTAATTGGCCTACCTCGCTAGTGAGGTCAAAAATATAAATCATAGGGGTTGTCTTGGGTTTCTTAGTAGCTGGGTTTTGGTTCCTCTTTTCTATTTCAGTTTAGGAATTGTTGGCTTGGGTTGTGCATGAGGGCCAATGTGAGGAATCACTAAAGATAAAGGCATGGTGATGATTGGATTAAACAATTTCGGTCCTTGAAAATATATGGATTGCGTGCTCTTACTTGAGGGTTCTTTGAAACTTGCAATTGTTTGTTTGAGGGAAGACATCCGTTGCTCCATTTGAGTAAGCATGGGCTCCAGATCATCCTCTACTACTCTCTTCCTGCTATTTCCCCTGTTGATGGTTGCGGTTGCATGCCTTCAAATAAGGACCTATCATTTCTCTACATGATCTCACATGCAACCCCAGGCCATGAACCAAGTTCAGTGTGGAATGCTGCTTCTATTAATGTAAACTTTTGTGGTCTCATTTGGAACGTTTCTGGATGAACACATCTTGGTCTGACATATATATGCTCATGGGTAACCCCAAACCAGATATCCTTCGAAAAATCATCCAATAGTACTTTGGGTATTTGCTTTGCCACTCTGATTGTAGTTAGCATCATTGCGTACCAATTGCTGAAAACCGCTTCATTGACTTATTTGCTACTCGATTCTCCTTAGGTTCTCCATGGGTCGTACCTGAGCGCTACAGGTTGATCTTCTCTAATTTGAACCAGGTTCCTTCCTTTTGGTGGATTCCATTTCCACATATCTAGTGTCATAAGTATATATCCAAATATAAAATTGGTGCTTCCCTTACATATGTCTTGGCAAGCTTCGAAGAGTCTGTTCAACACGAAGGCCAACCAGTTGAGAAACTCCCCTTTGCCGCAGTGTTCTGCAACCGATATTGCGTCCAGTGTACACTCATTCCAAGTAAAATGTCTCATTGTCTTCCTTGCTATGATATAGTAGGTGAATTTTAATTCTTCCATGATGATGAGGTCAATATTTGCGCCTTTGCCTCCACACTTGATCTTATATTTTGCATAGTAATATTTGTCACCTTCCTTCTTTGCTCGCTTTGTTCCTCCATGGAACATGAAAGATACTGCATTTCCTACTGTTGAGAGTCCTTTCAATCACTAGATATCATCAACATGAATTGGGTATTCTCGATCTAGACACAGTGATCTGCCATGCATCTTGTTGGTGAGGAGCTTAGTACATTGCATCGCAGCTAATTGCGTACTAAAGACTGGTAGACTTTTGAGATGAATCAAGGTTGATCTCTAGAGGCCTCTAGAATCATCTTTAACTTTTGTGGTCATGGTGCCATATCTCTTGGGAACATCCTTTGTATATACTTCTCGCTTCAAAGCTAGGAATTGGAAACAATCTAAGAGATTATTGTCCACTAACATTTCTTTTTCATACTTGCCATATAGAGTTTCTAAAACTGTAATTCGTTCTTCCAATCAATCCTCTGGGATTGAGATAATTGGCTTTGTCATCTTACTGCACCTTTGATATAAAATTGTTATCAGAGCTTTATAATTTCCTTATCTCTGCTACTGCTAGTTCTTAGACTAAATTTCGAGCTCTTCTATCACCCGCATTTGAACCTCTGTAACTTCTTGCGAAGCCATGCAGATTAAGTAGATCAAATTTGACATGACGTTTCTGACTAGACTTGGTAACTAATTACTACGACAACTTTCCCTATGAAATCTTAATCGTGTTATGCCACCGTCAGCTAACCTAGATTTGACTGAGATGACGTAGAATGGGAAAGGACAGAGTGGGGCACATGGTTGATAAAGTTTCCATCATGGTGGATAATTATGAGATAATTTATTCTCCAACGGGAAAATATTTTACGGAAATTGGTATGACAAGTGTATTATTGCTTATTTTGGAAAAGACCAGTAGTACGGTGGATAAGAATCATAGAACATGTGACTATCCCCTCAAACACAAGTGGGTTGCGGTGTTATGGAATTAATGTTGCCACCCAACTGACAAATGCCATTTATTTTCTGGGAAAAATCAAAAGAAATTAGAATCTAACTGACTATGAAACTGACTATTTATTATTGACTCTAAACCTACTTGCGGGCTCATCCCTGAGACCCTTTCAATTTGATGACATAAATTTGGAATTGTGGAAAGGCTTCAGGCATGCACCATTCACCCATCCTGGTAACATTATCCCATCTAGTTGTGCTAACTTCACCGCACCAGACTCTTTGATCTCCGCAACCATGAATGGTCCCAACCAAGGCATCTGTAGTTTTCTTGGGAATTTCTGAAATTTTCTGTCATATAGTAGAACATGATATCCTGCCATGAGAACTTTCTTATTGATTTTCTTGTCATGCCAAGCCTTGTATCTCCGTTTTTCAAGTGATTGGTGGAATTCAACTAAAAATATTGATTCGTCCAACCCCATTAGTTCTTCCAACCTCTCTTTTAAGGATACATCGTTTGTCCTTTTAGTGGCATGAGAAATAAAAATGCTTAAGACAATGAATGCCATTTGGTACTACTACTTCTTGATTGTATAACAATTGGAACGGTGTTTTCTTATGTGTTCACTTTACCATTGTTTTGTAAGCCCACAATGTTGCTGGCACCCGCTCATCCCAATCATCTCGATTTGCGGATACAATTTTTGTTAGGCCCTTCTTGAGTATCTTATTGAAGGCTTCGACTGTTCTATTCGCTTGAGGATGGTAGGGGATGCTCTTGTGATGTTGGATCAAAAAATTCTTTAGGAGAGAAGCGATAGTTTCATTAATGAAATGAGCCCCTTGATTGTTGGTTAGGCTCTTCGGACATCCAAATCTTGATATTATCCTTTCAAAGATGAATCTTGATGCTGTATTGGCTATAAAGTCCTTGACTAGTGCTGCCTCTACCCACCGAGTGAGGTACTATGTAGCTGTGATGATGTATCTAGCATGGGAATGGTGCGCTGGTGGCGTAATTGGGCCGATAAGGTCTACTACCCATTTCTCAAAAAATTGTACTGTGTGTACCAGATGTAAAGGAAATTCATCCCAATGCGATGGCTTTCCAAATATCTAACAAACATCACAACTCTTTGCATACTCCTTAGCATCTTTGTGGAGGGTAGGCCATCATAACCTGACTTGTAGTATTTTCCTTGCAGTAGATTTTTCGCTGACATGGCCCCCCACAACCCTAGTGTGGCATTCCCACAACATGTCTTGCCTCTTGCGTTGAAGGAGAAATTGTCGCAGTTTGTATAAATGTCCTGCAATTAGTTTATAATATGTCGCTCTTACTATCTGGTGTCTTTTCTGCGTCACTGTGTATCCTTCCGGGAAGTGTCCTATTGCTAATAAGCCACCAATCTCCTCTAGATAATCTAGTATGGCCTCTACTCAGAACAAATCAACATCTGGTAGTTGGTCATTTGGAGGTCCTTCATTTTCTCCTGATTCCAACCTTGACAGGTGGTCTGGACCCACATTTAACCTTCCTAGTTTGATAACCACTTCAAATGTGAAGTCTTGGAATAGTAACAACCATCTATAGATCCTTCTTTCCAAGATTGGCTTGTTTACCAGATATTTTAAAGCTGAATTGTCCGTGAAGAAATTGAATGGTGCTCCTAGTAGATAGTGCCTGAACTTTTGTAAGGAGTAAACCATGGCCAATGCTTCTCTTTCCTTTTTGGTGTAGTTCTTCAATGTTGTTGATAGTTTCCTACTGAAAAAGTAAATAGGGTGGCATAGGTTTCCTGGTGCAATTCATGATGCGTCAATGTGTACATGGAACTATTTATTCTAGTCTGGATATACAACGATAGAGCACTCACTGGTTTTTCCTTTTAGTTTTCAGCACTACTTGATAGGCCTCTATCCACCTGAAGGATTCCGTCTTCTTTAGAAATCTCTCCGTGGGAGTAGTAATCGAAGCATAGTTGTGGATGAATCGATGATAATGTCTGGTGTGGCCTAGTACTGATCACAGTTGCTTCACATTATTTGGTGGATCCATATTTACAATTGCTGCAAATTTTGAGGGATCTACACAAACACCATCCTTGCAAACAATATGGCCCAACAATGTTCTGAATGGAACTACAAAGATTCGTCTCTTTAGATTTAATGATATTTTCAGCTGTCTGCAATGCTCAAACATCACTCGAAGGAGGCTGGTATGTTTCTTTAGCAAGCTCTATACCATCCAATCATCCATGTATACTTCTAAGAATCAGTGGATGTAATCTTTGAATGCAACTATGATAATTCGAGAGAAACCAATAGGTGCATTCTTTAGACCAAATGACATGATATGATAGGCATAGGACCCCCATTATGTGGAGAATGTTGTTTTCTTCTTATCTTCTTCTGCTATGTGAAATTGATGATATCCTGAGAATACATCAATGAAAGAGTAGGCTTCATTCCCCGCAATGTTATCGGGGACCTCATCACTGAATGGTGTTGGAAATGGGTCATGTACACATGCATTGTTTAGGCTCCTGTAATCTACACAGACCCTTATTTTCTTGGCATCCTTCTTCTTCTGTATTACGATTGGGATGATCCATTCCACTTTGTCTACTGGGAATATAAGTCCTTCTTCTAACATCTTATCAATCCCTTTCTTAACCTTCTCTTTTACCCTTTGGTTTATCTTGTATGGTCTATGCTTTACTAGTCATGTGTTTAGCTTCAACATAATCTTCATTTCCACGATGTCCCCTTTTATCCCTTTTAGTTTAACGATGGAGGCTGGAAATAAGTCTTCGTATTCATGCAGCAAACCAAAAATTTCCTTATTTGTTTGCTCATCCTAATAATCCCCAATGGATGCCATCTTAGGTTTTTCTTTTGAGCCAATGTTTTTCTTCGCAAGTTTATTGGGAGCAAATGGGGGGCATTTGTTGAAGGGCCCTCTTGAATATCTCATTCTCCTTCAGTTTCTTGAAATGTTTGGTGTTCGAGTCCTTCCAAATCATCCTCCTCCGAGTCCGCGTTAAATTTTCCATAAGACATGAATTCTGGATACCATGCTTCATAGAAATACTGTAGGAATACCTCATCAGTACACCCCTCCCATAGCTGTTCTGGAGTAAACAATATTATTTTAATGGCATACAAGGTGTCAGTCAGAAGTCAGTCACTATCTTTGAATGAGAAACTGATGTTGAATTGGTTAGCCATAACATCCCAGTATACATTTTGTCTTCAAAGTTCATCCTATATATACCATGCTTGGGGAATTGTACCCAAGGTATGTATGAACATGTGCATCCAAAGTTCCTTTGGGATTCACTCTTTTCTCCACTTTGTGCAGTTTTCTAGATGTTTCCGGGGATCAGAGTTTCCTCTATATTTCACCTTCTCCTATAGCTGGTCTCTTTCCTATCTAAATATTTCCCTCATGGTCCGCTTAATCTTCTACCATTCACACAGGGAGTTGCAATGCGCTCCCCACCACCTTGCTAGGGTGGCTTGTAATGCAATATCCAATAATGTGACTTTGTTGCTTTCCCTTATCATTCTATCCACCTTATTTAAAGAAGTATCTATTGATTCTATTCCATGAAAAATTGGGTAATTGCTTATCTCTGCCCCAATCCATTTTACTATGAATATCTTGGCACAACTTCTGGTATCAACCTCGTATCCTCCTTATTGCCAAGCATCCCAAGCAGCTTAAGAGCCAACTTTGTATGCTTCTCCAACTGACTGATCCTCCTACTATGGGTTTGATGTAGTCTTTTCTTTTTCCTGCAGTTAGCCTATACAATTGATCCAACATCCTAGGCTCATCTCGATCATCTATAGGTTCAGTGAACCTTGGTCCCTGATATGGATCTAGCGGTTGTATTATGCACATCCCTTCTACTTCAAAAATCATCAACTCCTTCTTTAGATCAATGATGACATAATTATCATATGCCTAGTTGATACCAAGGAGTATTGGGTAAGTGTCAGGGTCCTTATTGACCATTATATCTATTACTTGAAATGCGACATGATTTTTTACCCCTGCCACATATACTTCTACATATTTTATCCTTCCGATGGGTAAGATGCAATACTGGTTTTCCATCCATAGTTGAATTGGTGAATACTTTAGTTGCGGCTTTCCTAGTGCTTCCCATGTTTTTCTAGGCAAGATATTTACATCAGATCCCAGATCTAGCATTGTATCTTCAATTTGGAACCCTGCTACTTGAGAATGAATCCATAATTCCCTACTGCTTCTTTTCTTGTTCCTCCATATCCTCGTCAAATGTCTTTCATGTAGATTTGCTGATATTGTTTCTCCTTTCTCTTCTTCTTTTGGTAACACTAATTTTAGAATTATGCGCAACTCCCTTAGCCTCTACTCGTTATCAACAATTTGCAAGAATAGACTAAACCATTCTTTAATTGGTCGAAAGTTTGCAACTATGCTTGAGTCTTGCCTCTTGTCCCCTTTTGTCTCTATTAAATTATCGAACAACTTGGTTTCTTCCTGATAGTATTGTTTCTGTTGGGTGGGGTCGTATGACCACTTTGGGGACACTACCTGAACAATTGAAGGCTAGTCTACCATACCCCAATCATCCCCTGTCTTCTTAAGCCATATGGTAACTATGTTTATATTAGTTAATGGAAGTGTGGCAGCTGTCTGTGGTTCCTCGTTGATCAAATTAGTTCCACGCTATCTTGTCCTTTCTTCCCATCTTGCAATCAACTTGGGACAATCTTTGGTGGCGTGTGAATTAACCCAGAATTGTGAGCACCAAGGCCTTCTTGGGAGTGGGAAGTCTCTAGCGACATGCCCCTCCTGATTGCAATTGTAGCACATTATGAGTCCTCTACCCCCTGTTCATCCTCCTCTCATACCTCCTCCTCATCCTCCATGATCAATTTCATTAGTTCTGAATGTTGACTTGTTTAGCCGTTTTGCTAGGGCATCTATGCTCGACATTGATCAGTGTGGTGAGTCGTGGATGCACACAACTCATGGTAATTTTTTTCGGGTAAATTAGAGTAATTCTAAAATACTGGACATATTCGTGGCAAATGTCCATAGTTTCTATAGACTTCATAGTAGTCTTATGAATTTCAGCCTAGGAATGCTCCTTGCGATCCTACCATTGCAACACCTACTATTGGTAGGGCCCCTAATGGTCCTACAATTCTCGTTGAGCTATTTGTGCCTCTTAGTATTGTTGGGTTGTGTTATTTTCTTTCCACATAGTTAACAGGGGGTTTGAGGGGTACCCGTAACCCCACTTTATGGGGTCCGGGGCAGCGCCCCAGAAAATTTTGGTTTTGGACCTTATGCTAGGTTGGGCAGACCCACCTATGGTTTTGTGCATGATTTTCGCACATGTTTTTTGGACGCGATGGTTTTCGGTCCATGGTTTTGGACGTGATGGTTTTCGGTCCATGGTATTGGATGCTTCAGCATGTATAAATATGTATTATATCATTAAAAGGAATATAATGAAAAATCAAGCTGGTAGTCCCGGTTTTGGGATCCAGGGGAAAATCTCTGTGCATATGTGTTTTATGTGTCTATGCATATGTGTTTTATGTGTTATGCTCTCGCATTGTTTATTTTTCTGTGATTTATAATTCGTATGCAGGTAATTTCTGTACGGGGTTAAAACCTACATTTGGTATTGGAGCTGTTTTGGCTTCAAGGGGACGCCTTTGTTGCTGAGGGGTTTCGCTCGGGCCTGTGGTAGACCCTGTTCAGTGGAGATCTGCTAGATCGATTCTGGTGGTGAAAGAAGATGGCGAGCAGTGGAAAGATAGAGATTGAGAAGTTCAATGGTCAGAGTTTTGAGTTGTGGAAACTCAAGATGGCGGATCTGTTGGTGGATAAAGATCAGTGGATCGCAGTAGATCCGAGTACTAAACCAACGGGAGTGACCGATGAACAATGGAAGAAGTTGGATTGAAAGGCAAAGGGCATAATACGATTATGTGTCTCAGATTCAGTATTGTTGAATGTATCAGGGGAAGCTACGGCGAAGGCTTTATGGGACAAGTTAGGGACTTTGTACCAATCTAAGTCTCCAGTGAATAAACTGTTCTTGTGGAAAAAGCTGTATAACCTGAGGATGAAAGATGGAGACTCGGTGACAGAGCATCTGAATGCGTTTAATACTGTGGTAAGTCAGTTATCATCTGTTGATATTAAAATTTCAGATGAAGATAAGTGCATCAGTTTGTTGTGTTCTCTACCAGATTCGTGGGATAGTCTGGTTATTGCAATAGGTAGCAATGCAACTGCTTTGCAGTTTGATGAAATAGTCTCAGCCTTGCTGACGGAGGAGATGAGACGGAAAAATATGGACAACCAGAATGGTGATGCCTTGTCTGTACGAGGACGGTCCCAGAACAGAAACAAAAATAAGTCATCGAGTGGGAGATTTAAATCTAGAGGGAGATCTAAATCTCCAGGAAAACCTACAAAGGTGGTGTGCTGGAATTGCGGAAAGGAAGGGCACTTCAAAAGGGAGTGTAAATCTAAAGCTCCTGATAAAGGAAAAGGTTTTGACGATGCTCCTTCTGCAGAGGCGAAAACCACCTCAGATGAAGGTGGGGATGTGTACTTGGCTTCTTCAAGTACACATGTAGATCATGAGGCATGGTTAATTGACTCGGTGCATCCTTTCACTTCACTCCCCATAGAGAGTGATTCTGCGAGTATGAGAAATACGATGGTGGTGATGTCTTCTTAGGAGATTATAGGAAGGCTAGAATCATTGGTTGCGGAAAAGTAAAGTTGAAGTTGCAAGG
>APFE030171518.1:91210-109078 GCA_000404065.3 Pinus taeda
GTTTTGGACGCGATGGTTTCGGTCCATGGTATTGGATGCTTCGGCATGTATAAATATGTATTGTAACATTGAAAGGAATATAATGAAAAATCAAGCTGGTAGTCCCGGTTTTGGGATCCAGGGGAAAAGCTCTGTGCATATGTGTTTTATGTGTTATGATCTCGCATTGTTTATTTTTCTGTGATTTAGAATTTGTATGCAGGTAATTTCTGTACGAGGTTAAAACCTACATTTAGTATTGGGCATTTAGATGCTACATGGCCTTCTATCAGGCATTGAGTACACCATACATTGGGTCCCACCGGCCGTAGATATTTTAGTTTCTCTATTAGACTGACGATCTAATTTTGGAGGCCCATCATCGATGGGTCTTGCAATCCCATCCCTCCTCGACACTCATGGGGGTATCCTTCCATTCCCTCTATGTGTGATGCTTGCTCTAGGGAATCTTGGAGAGTTACAATCTTCTGTTGCATCAGCGATGTCCTTGTAAGGGGTAGAAGTGCTTTAATGAACCAGTCCCCCTGGTGATTAGGATCTATTGAATAAATTAACTTGCTGATAACATCTTTGAATCTTTGCATTAATTCCCAAGCATTCTTTCCTTCCTTCTTCTTGATCTCCCATATTTCTGACAGTCCTTGTCGATATGTTTGCAACACTTTGAACTCTTGAATGAAGCCTTTCTTGATGTCATCCATAGAGGGATTCTGATTCAACTCTACCCATTTGATAAACCACCTTAGAGCTCTCTCTCTTAACATAGTCTGGAACTCAATTGACTTCATATTGTCCAATGTTTGGCAAGCTCTCCATATAGCTTCACATAGGTACCAATGTTGTTTCACATCCTCATTCCTTCACCAACGAACTCTAGATATCTAGTAAATGATCCTGCCATGTTGGTTTGAGTATGTGCTAGAAGCATGAATCTTTGGTTTCCAGGTTGTTGAGATCCTTGCAATCCTAGGTTACTAATACTGCTAGGCCCACTGCTATTATGTCTATTAAAACTCACATTATATCTATCATGTACATTGTGTACTCGTATCACTTTAAGCAACTTAGAAACAATTTTATGAGGATTTTTTTAAAGCACCAAGGGAAGTTTAGGGTGAACACTACCTAAACTTTGGGAATTCTGTTGCTGATCTTCATCTGACATATCATCCTCTGCAAACATTATCCTCTTCACATCACACATCTCATATCCCATCTCCTCCCTGTAAATGCTACGATTGCTTCCTTTCAGTATCTTACCCGTAACTTGGGAGGGAGGGCTCCTGTCATTCTCCGGGTTCCTATCTGTCCAGTTGATATCCCACTCTTGCTATGCATCCTTTTCCATCTTGTTTCCCTCTTTCAAACTCCTTGACACTGCTCCTACTTGGTGGGGTCCTATACGTCTCTCCTTCAGTGCCTGTACCGCTCTTTCTTGCCACTTTTATTCTATTAGCACTCTCCTTTGCACCCTAATATCTCTAGCTCTTCGCGATCCTTCTATATCCATTCCTTCAACAACATCTAAGTTTCTGCAAATGGTTGCATTATTCCCTTAGATCCTTCCCCTAGTACTCGAGATTTATGCTACCATACTTACCATGTGTAAAGGTAACAACCCTTCCTCCACCATCAACATCTTAATCCACAAGGGCACCTCGTTCATTAGTTTCCCTCTCAACCCCGATTTGAACAACGCGTCTACTTTCAAAAAATACTAGTAGCTCTCTACTATGAACTCGACTATATAACCCTCTATGGTAGTATGTACCCAAAAATCTGCCACCCTCATCAGCTCACTATCCAAGTGTTGGAGCATTGTGAGGTCTACGGGAACCCAGTCACGACGTGCTGGTGTAGGTCCTTCTCGCTGATTTTTCACTGTTAATCTCCTTAGCGAGTTATACAATTCTTCCAGAAATTTACAACAAAGGATCTCGTATTGATCGCTTGAAGCCTTTGAGTACAATATTTATTCGTTCACCTTCGCAGTAGATTGGATTTGAAGGGTAGCCTACTCTGACATGAACAAATCTACTCGATTATCCCACCAGTCCCATATCTCCTTCTTAAATACCCTTGACACCATATTCCAAACCACTCCTTGTGATTTCACGTCCCGACATTGGAACCATTTTTTGGCACCAAAATGTCATCAGGGAAAAGAGTCTGGGTTCAGGCACAATAGGCCAACAAGGCTCCATTATAGTCTAGGACAACGCTAAAATTTTCACCTTACCCAAAGGGTAAGGAGTCTCACCCGAGGTGTGTTGTGAAGGGAACTAAAAAGGGTTAGAGGTATATCAAGGATGATCTAGACATTAACTCATAAGTATCTTAAAGAATGCATTCATAACAACATCATACTAATACAATTATCATATTCATCTAGGAAAAGGCCATTAACATAAAATTTTGAGCAGGTCTGTAAATTAGAACAATATACTTGATCATAATTCCATGCAATTTGGTTCATTCATTCATTCATATTAACTCAAAGGAAGAATCATTACAATATACATCTGGAGTAAAGCCTTAATAAAATACATAAATTACCATGGCTACAATATGACTTAGGCCTCAGGTCGAGTCTAGCTCTAGCCACTTTGCAACTGCTCAGGTCCTCGAGACCCTACTATTTTGTGCTTTCGACTCCTACCAAATACCAAACCCCTCTCTGTGTTGTCTTCTGATTTTATCTTCTCTTCTGCTGTTCCCATTGTCAATTTTATTTAGCTATCTTTTCCCTCGGCTGCTTTCCAGTCTCCTCCTTGTCTGCTCAACTGTCCCTGCTCACTCTCGACACCTTGCCTGATCCAGGCAGATATTGGTGGCCACCTACCAAGTCCACTTATACCCCCACCATTTTTTCTTTCAGCTTTTCAGTTTCCTTAATTGTAGCACAATTTACTATTTTTAGTAGTTTTTCGGGTCCTGAACTTCCAGAGCCGTTTTGAGCCCCTAAACAAAATTTTTTGGGAAACGTGGGAGCAACGTGGATCTATGGATCGATGTTTCTCTTCCCAAAGTTGTATTTCTCAGATAGATATTTCTAACGAGATATTGTGTGCATAAAATGAAGATCCTATGCCAAAGTTACGACCCATGGAAGTTGATGTACCAATTTACCCAAACGGGGCCCACAGTTTGGCGTTTCATCTTCTAGGGTTAGGTTTTTGGATGTTTAGGGTTTTCCACTGTTTCTCAACAATAAATAGGCCTTTGAGCCTCATTTTCATGTAGCCACCACATCTCTTCTCAGAGATAAGTTACCATTGCCCTAACTAGTTTATTTCCATTTCTGTTTGTAAGCATATTTCAGTTTTTTACCTTAATGAAATGAAGTATTATTTCCACTGCATCTTTATGTATATGGTTATCTTTGTATTTTGTTGCGTTCCTATTTAAATTTGGATCAATGGTATTAGAGTGGTCTACTTTTTTTCTCTGTTTTTCTTTGCATGTCCCCAATGAGGTCGGGATATAAGGAGTTAGGGCTTGAACTGGTCAAATCTTTGCAAAAACAACCTCGAAAATCCCGACGGTCTCCCTTGGTGGATGAAAAGAAAGATGAGGGGGTAGGAGATCCTATCAAAATATTGCTCGAAGAAGCCCTCGAGCGATAAAGCAACGCGATGATGGACAACTTTTCCCAGATCCTTCAGCGGCTACCTCGGGGCGACGCATCAGCTTCCAGCAGCTACTCTGGAAATGCCACATCGTTTAAGGTACAAGTTAATTTTGAAATCCCCATATTCGAGGGTCAGATAGACATAGATGCCCTCAATAAATGGTTAAATATGCTAGAGGGTTATTTTTCTATCCATGATTTTTCCAGTCGGGAAAAGATTATTTTCATTATTCTCAAAGTGGCACCCCACGTCAAGGACTGGTGGGAAACCTACTACGAGCATAAGGATGAAAGTACATGCTCACTATTTTTGGCTACATCCACTTGGAATTCATTCTGGTATGCCATCAAGGAGCAGTACTACCCTATCAGAAGCTATGAAGATCAATACATAAAGTGGACCACGCTGTGGCAGGGAAGGGACCAAGATGTGCCAAAGTTCACCAATATTTTCCATACCCTTCGCACAAAGTTAGGTATCAAGGATTCAGAGCAGCATTTGGTACTCAAATATTGTGGCTGCTTACAAAAGTACATCCAAGAAGAAATAGAATTCTTGAACATCTCCTTGCTCGACACTGCATACCGATATGCCGTCAGGGTCGAGCAAAAGTTTAAACAGAAGAAGCAAGACTTTGGATCTATGAATTCGAAGCAAGGGAAAGGTGTCCCCAAACTGCAGAACAAAGGACAATGGCAAGGCGGGTGGCCCAAGACAACCCGCCAAATTTGCAAGCAAAGGACATCACCACGAAGCTGAAAAAGAACATGGGAAAGTGGTGTGAGTTCCATAAGAGCTCCACTCACAACACAAGTGAGTGTCGGGCCAAGTAGTCACTAGTGGCTGAGCTAAAGGTTTCAGAATCGGATGCAGGTTCCGACTTTGAGTCAGAACTCGACAAGGGGAATGATAAAGGGAAGCAGATTATAGATGCAGAGCCCAATGCCACCGTTGCCACCACGAAGATCTAGAAGGAGGAACCTGAAGATCCAAAGGAGGATGAGCATCTCTTCCACTCCCAGCTATGGGTAAAGGGCTCCCCACTACAGTTCATTGTTGACAGTGGGAGCCAAAAGAACCTCATTTCTGCAAAGGTCGTGAAGTAGCTAGGCTTACTGACCACATCATATCCACAACCGTACACCTTTGGGTGGCTTCACCAAGGGCAAGATCTTTTCATTAGCCAAGAGTGTTGCCTTCCATACAACATTAAGCCCTTCACAGATGAGGTATTGTGTGACATTGCTCCCCTTGAAGTTTGTGATGTATTACTAGGACAACCATACTTGTGGAAGCGACATGCTATGTATGAATCAAGGCCCCATGCTGTTATTGTTACTTTGGGAACTAAGTTTTACAGGATACAGGAGGTAGCACCGCCTATAGCCATCTCTTTGATTACTGCAAAACAATGTAGTAAGCTCGTTTCCAAAACTAGGAATTTTGTTTTCTTGATGATATGCCCTCAAGGAAATAAGAAGACAGTGACCACGACCTCCAGACAGGGCCCCTCCACATGACAACTACAGATGGACAAGGTCATGGAGGAGTACGAGGACATATTCACCTCCCCCGTAGGGGTTCCTTTGCACTGTCAGGTCAACCACTCCATCAATCTGACCTCAGGTGTGCCGCTGCCCAATGGACCAATCTATCGGTGCTCTATTTTGGAGAATTATGAAATCAAGAGGCAGATTCAGGAGCTGCTGCAGAAAGGTCACATCCGTCAAAGTCCATTGCCCTGTGGGAGCTCGATCATGTTGGTACAGAAGAAGGATGGGACTTGGAGACTCTGTATTGACTATCGGGCACTGAACAAGATCACTGTCTGTAATAGGTACCCGATCCCACAGATTGATGACCTCTTGGACCAACTGAAGAGGGAAAAATATTTCAGCAAGATCGATTTGAAGTCAGGATATCACCAGGTACCAATCGAACCCTTCGATGTGTGGAAGATTTACTTTAAAGCCAAGGAGGGTCCATTCAAATGGTTGGTGATGCCTTTTGGATTGACGAATGCTCCTGCAACCTTCATGAGGTTAATGGATGACATCTTGTGGCCATTCACCAACTCATTTGTAGTGGTATACTTGCTTGACATCCTGATATTCAGCCAGAATTGGGAAGAGCACCTCCACCACATTCGACAGGTTCTCCAAACACTGCGGCAACACAAGTTATGTGCCAATTTGGAGAAATGCACTTTTGGCATGACCCAAGTTCAATATCTTAGATACATTATTGATGAATAGGGGGTGCATGTGGATCCATCCAAGATCCAAGTCATTCGATATTTGCCATCTCCAATCACTCTAACAGAGCTCCGCAACTTTCTAGGTCTTGCCAACTTCTACTGCAGGTTTGTTTTGGGATTTTCTCATATCACTTGGCTCTTGAGTCAAGTCACCAAGGGAGGAGTGAAAGAAAAATTCTTTTGGTTTGAATCTCAATAGAGGGCATTCATAGAGTTGAAATATTGCCTTTGCACGGCACCCGTGCTCGCATTACTAGACTTGCAACAACCATTTGAGGTTGAGATAGATGCCTCTGACTATGCTATTGGGGTAGTCCTTACTCAATATGGGAATCCAATGGCATATCATAGTGAGACACTTTCAGACACAGTCCAGAAGTATCCCACTTATGGAAAAGAGATGTATTCCATTGTGCAGGCCTGCCAACAATGGAAGCATTACATTTTGGGGAAGGAAACGGTCATCCACACAGACCACCGACCCCTGCAATTCATACAGACCCAAGGGAAATTATAGAATGATCACCATTAGAAGTGGTCAACATACCTGCAACAGTTCCATTTGAATATCAAGTATAAGAAGGGTAGCACCAATAATGTTGCAAATTGCCTCAGTCAACCACCAATCATGGCGTTAACCACTGTGCTCAACTCTTGTGGGCACGAGACTTTTGATTGGCCACTTCTCTACAAAAGAAACCTAGAATTTGGCCACACATACTAGACACTCTTGGAGGGTCAACATGTTCCAGATTTTCACCTCCAGGATACCCTGTTATGCCACTTGGGTCACCTTTGTTTTCCTTCAAGAGAGCATGCCAAGATTATTTGGGAAGCACACTACAATTGGGCTGTTGAACATTTCGGGGTCGTGAAAATGGTGGCAGTACTGCAGAAGTATTTCTATTGGCCGAATCTTCAACATTATGTCGGGAAGTACATCAGATCATGCACTGCTTGCGCCATTGCCAAACTGACCATCAAGAAGCAAGGCCTCTATACCCCGCTGCCTACCCCTAATCGACCTTGGGAATCCATCTCCATGGATTACATGTTAGGTCTTCCTTCCACTAAGCATGGAAATGACTATGTTTTTGTGGTCATCGATAGGTTCTCGAAGATGGCCATTATGGCTGCCTGCAAGAAGAATATCACAACAAAGTCCACTACTAAACTCTTCTTTGAATGAGTGTGGGTAAACTTTGGGATCCCACATTCTATCATCTCAGATTGGGACAAAATGTTTCTTAGTACATTTTGGTCCAGTCTCTGGTCGATGCTCAATGCCAAACTCACTAAGTCCACAACCTTCCATCTTCAAACTGATGCCCAAATAGAGGTTGTCAACAGGATGATTGTACACATTATGCTCATGTACAACTCAAAGCATCCACACACATGGGACGAGAGCCTCCCCTATGTTCAACACAGCTACAACTAGGCTCTCCATAGCTCGACTGGCCATAACCCTTTTCAGGTGGGCTTGGGATTCCAGCCACTATGTCCCATTGATGTGGCCATGCCAGTTGCAGCTACTCACGTAGATTTGGCTCATTTCCAGTCCGAAATAGATAAGGCAAACAACTTCATTGAGAACATCCAACATATTCGCCAGTAGGTCCATGACAGTCTGGAGAAATCAAATGCCAAGTACAGGCAACGACATGATCAACATCGGGTGCCACACAAGTTTCAGGTGGGCGACAAAGTCTGGTTGCATTTGCAAAATGAATGCTTTACTGGAGCCTATTGGAAACTCAGACCACTCTGATATGGTCCTTACACCATTACCAAGGTTGTGGGAGACAATGCATTTGATCTCAGTGTGGAGCGATAAAAAGGTGTCTTTTAAACTCCTAATTACCTTCACATTAATTATCAACCCAGGAACGACTTTTTATTTTAAGAGTGTACTTAGTCTGAGGCGGCTATTTACTCATGTGTAATGTTTAGTAGTACAACGTTCAAAAAATACAAGAGTAAATGGATGCTAAACTTAAATTACTTCAAAAGGATAAAACCACACAAGGCAGCTTATCAGTCAAGGGTGCGGAAGCGATAACCCATCCCTCTAGAAACTAATGGAAAGAAAATTATAGCATAGACCATAGGAGCTAGGCAGCGACTGCTGAGGCTCACTACAGCCTTAGACCTTCTCTCACACCAAAGTAGCAAATGCAAGTAAATGGAATGGCAGAAAGTAAAATAGAACAACAAATAGGAAATGGAACAGCAAGTCTAAAATGGAACGACCGTAAATGGAATAGCAAACTAGAATTAAAGGAATCTGAACAGCAAACTTTAATTAATGGAAATGAACAACAACAAAGCCAAATTAATAGCAATCTTTACTCTAAGGATAAATTGAACAACACAAGGAAATATAACAACATTGATTAATGATGGAATATGAAACAATGCTGGAAAGTCAAATATAAATACACACGGCACACCTTAATAGTAATCTGATATGGTAATCCAATTATCAGTCTTAGTTATAAAGAATACGACTGCATTTTGTAATGGAACAGCAACGTTCATAGATTCAACAATCGCAAGGAAATATAATTTCTAAGATGAAAATAATACCAATGGTCAAATGTTACAACACAGGCACTCCATAATTGAATAGCAACGGTATCCTGTAAAAACCATCTATATCAACACTTAAAGAAATAGCAATGCGTTGCAAAATCGATATGATATTTTTGTCTCAGAAAATGAGATTACGTGACAGAGCTGTGATGTAAAATAATATAACATACCAGATTACCAAATAAAATGGATAAGCAAACCACGCATAAAATGAAAGAATATAATATACAGTAGCAGCAACAGTGTACTCCACCAGAGGCTGGGCCCTTAGCCGCCAGCGGACACTGCTGGGTTACTTCAGAAGGAAAAGAGTGACCAACAACTCCCAAATCATGTATTAATCAGCAAATTGTGGAATCATTACAACATCAAATGCTTGAGAATTACAGAATGCAACAATCCCTATCCTATGAATAATCCATCATCATTCTTCATCATTTTTCATCCCCCAAAAATCATCCTAAAGTCATCCCCATATCTGATCTTTGTTTTCATTTAAATAGAGAGATCAAAGAGAAGTTACAATAAAGATAAGTACAACATGATTTCTTTTACAAAATTGGATTGATTCTAACCATTTGATCAACAAGAAAATATATTTCCTTCCATCTCTCAACAAAAGCAAGACGAATTTGGCTTTGCAGCTGAGATTTGGAGGACGGCCGCAACAGCAAACCTGAGAAAATCATGCTCAAAGAACCCTGCGTTTCTCTTAGTACAAGATGAATTTGGGCAAAACGTTATTTACTAAAGTTAATTGGGTCCGTTCTGGACAAAACCCGTGTTTCGGATTTCTCAGATTCGTTTTCATTTGCTCAAAATCGCAACCGCAAAACTGTCACTCCTTATTCCAGCGAATTTCTGAGTTGGCACTTTTAAAAATCAAATCTTCAATCTGGAAGTTACCTTGGAGGCTAAAATCGGTGCATAATGTTATAACCAACTTATTAGAACTATCATTGATAAAATAATTCATAATCATCAATTTATTAGAAATAAAAGAGAATAAATAATATTCATTTATAAGAGCATCAATAATTTATAAAATGGATTTAAATGATAAATTATAACAAATGATATGATGAAGAATAGTGGAAATGAGCGTGATAAGTGTTCAAAAGTGATAATAATAATGGCATATTAACGGCTCAACATACCCCCACACTCAATATGTTGCATGTCCTCATGCAACGAAAACTGAATATATTGCATGTCTTCATGCAACCTAAAGACAAAAACCATGTGTTAACCAAGCAATAAAAAAAATATGTTCATCTCAGCTCATGAAATGGATAGAACAAATGAATTCTTCCTCAATTAATGAATATTCAATTTTAGCAATCTTTGATGAAGGCATAACAACTTTTACATTGACGTTCAATTTATGTGCATATGAAGTTGCAGCAAAATATGATATAAATGACAACAACCTTCATTAACCATTTTCCCAAAAACTACAAACCAGCTTTTGTTGAAATGTGGCAAGTAAATTTATAATATATGAATGTCTTTATGATCCAAAAATCAGATCGGTGTGATGCACGAATCATGAGATATAAACAAAATGGTTGTATGTGAGAGTGCATGATTTCCGAAATTTTATGAACCAATTTATCTTGAATTTATCTAGGTATGTGTATTTTAATAGTATGTCTGTGTTTCCTAGAGATCACAAGAATGGAGTTCATAGTTTTAAAAATATTAGGGAAATCAATTTCTACCCTGAAATTGTATGCCTTGAATGAGAAAGAAAATAGAAAACATCCATCATGCGTAACAATTCCTCCCCTGCTCTGAAAAATTAGCATGCCCTCATGCGATGCCAGAAAACAAATAGAGGTGGTTGCTACTATCTGTTGAATTCTATGCTTGGTGTAAAACAACATGGAATAAGGGAGGTGTTGAGAATGAATAAGAAGATAAATGGATGAATGGTGATAAAAAATAAAATAAATGAAAGCGACACTCCCCCAAACCGAAAGATGATATGCCACTGAAAAATGGGAAGTGGTAAAAACTAGGAAATGAATGATGATAAATAATGCTCAAAATAGATTGTCATGAAATTCTCCTAAATTCGTAATAAATCAAAAAAATTATGCTATTTTACCTCAAGTTTTACCTCCAAAAGAAAAATGTGGAATGACATATATGTATTGACAGTTGTTGAAGCTGATGTAGGCAAAGTTGGTGCTGAAGGTGATGCAAAAGGTGGAATCCAGGGAAGCACATAATGTCTGAAGAATTGTTCACATTCGCAAGTTGCTCGAGCCGCTTCTGTTAGTTGCAATAGTGTGGTCATGCTGTGAATAGAATTCTACCCATACTTGTTATTCTCCTGTAAACAAAGCACTATTTTGCATACAATGTTCTTGAATCCATAGTGTTAGTTTTAAGTAGCAATAGATTAAGATGCAATGCAATAAAAAATTTCAATCAGAAAAAATTATCAAATCAACAAGTTGTGGCAGAGTGTAGTAATCATCTCACATGCAATCCCACAATGCATACATTCCCCCCCCCCCAATAGGAAAAATGGGTTCCATAACCATAAAGCATATGAAAGGGGTGGTGCTGACGGCAAGGAAATGGAACGAACAATATATCAGTAAATGAAGCAGAGTACACTTATCAATGATAGGACGGTGAAAGTTATGGTTATATTGAGAGAAAAGTGTGTAAAGATAGTTATGAATAAGAGATAGGACGCTTTGGATTGATGATAGTTTATGCAAAATGAAAAAGGACAACAATATGCTAAAAAGATGCTTTGTTGACGGTATTCTAGCTGAAAATGATGTGATTGATCATAAAACAATTTCTCATGCATAAAGGTTCAAAACAGGGAAAAAGTTAAGGAAATAACTTCTCTGATAAAAAGAAAAAAATAAGAAAATGGTATTATAATAATAATTGACGATAAGATATAACTTCAATACCATAAGCAGAGTCGTTGCTGCCAGCAGACTTCCATAGCCTCGGCAGGGTTGCTTTTTAACCCATATGAGCCAGGATCCTCAATTTATAAATGGAGAGTGCCAATGCTATTCTACAAAAGAGATCAGTGTGTTGGTGTGGTAACTAGATAACCAGACTGTCATTCACTGGGATGTAGCAAAAGTGATCAGGCCGGCTCGTGATGAGACCTCCTATTCCAAGGATAATTTGGCTATCCAATGGATCATAACCCTGGTGTGGTGGCCATAATGGGAATGTCCTTTTGTTACAACTTATAACATGAGGCTGGCTCGTAATGAGACCCCCTATCCTCCATCTGCGAACAAAATTTTGTTGTTATTACACATGTTTATGATAAAAAGAGGGAGGCTCAGTACTCCTTAAGAGCAGGGATGGTGGAAGAAGTTGAACATATCAATAGAAAAAAAATATACCCATAATCTCGTTTATTACAGACAGAGCAGATTATAACCAGGAAGGGTGGAACCAGCATGGTATTAAGATGATCAATCAATATCATGTTCAACATAAATCAATGTAGTAAAGTAGTATATAAATAATTGTGTCCTTTCTGAAAAGACTCTATCATCAAAGAACTGTCCTGTTAAAGATCATAACTTAAATGATAATAACTCGCTTCAAAAGAATCCATAATTCTTGTCCTCATAAAAGTAGTGTACTTTATGCCATGAAAGAGAATCAGGAAAATGTGGTTGAGATGAACTAAGAATAATCCCACAAGAGAAAGGAAGGGTTGCTCTTAAAAATACTCTCAAAGTGTTGCTTTTTTTTTAAGGAACAACAAAAACACTAAAAAAGAAAGTGGTGTTCTGTGTAGGAAACAGCAAAGAAAATGCATACCAAAAAAGCAAAAATACACACAAAAAACGTGAAAATGCAAATGTTGTTCCTTTGGAAAAAAGAACAGCAAAAACTAAAAGTATCATTCCTTTAGAAAATGAACAAAAAATGCAAGTGTCGTTCCTTTGGAAAATGAACAAAAAAAATTAAAAGTGTCGTTCGTTTGGAAAAGGAACAACAAAAACACAAGTGTCGTTCCTTTGGAAAAGAAACAACAAAAATGAAAAGTGTTGAAGTGTTATTGCTTCCGAAAAGGAACAGTAAAACGTGAAAGTGAAGAAGTGTTGTTCCATTTCGAAAAGGAACAGCAAAACGTGAAAGTGCAGAAGTGTTGTTCCATTTCGAAAAGGAACAACAAAACATGAAAGTGCAGAAGTGTTGTTCTATTTCGAAAAGGAACAATAAAATGTGAAAGTGCAGAAGTGTTGTTCCATTTCGAAAAGGAACAGCAAAGCGTGAAAGTGCAGAAGTGTTGTTCCATTTCGAAAAGGAACAGCAAAGCGTGAAAGTGCAGAAGTGCTGTTCCATTTCGAAAAGGAACAGCAAAACGTGAAAGTGCAGAAGTACTGTTCCATTTCGAAAAGGAACAGCAAAATGTGAAAGTACAGAAGTGATGTTCCATTTCAAAAAGCAACATCAAAATGTGAAAGTGCAGAAGTGTTGTTCTATTTCGAAAAGGAACAGCAAAACATGAAAGTGCAGAAGTGTTATTCCATTTCAAATAAGAACAACAAAACGTGAAAGTGCAGAAGTGTTGTTCCATTTCGAAAAGGAACAACAAAACATGAAAGTGCAGAAGTGTTGTTTCATTTCGAAAAGGAACAGCAGTTGTTCCATTTCGAAAAGGAATAGCAAAACATGAAAGTGCAGAAGTGTTGTTCCATTTCGAAAAGGAACAGTAAAATGTGAAAGTGTAGAAGTGTTGTTCCATTTCGAAAAGGAACAACAAAACATGAAAGTGCAGAAGTATTGTTCCATTTCGAAAAGGAACAACAAAACGTGAAAGTGCAGAAGTGTTGTTCCATTCGAGAAGGAACAACAAAAAGTGAAAGTGCAGAAGTGTTGTTCCATTTGAAAAGGAACAACAAAACACAAAAGTGCAGAAATGTTGTTCCATTTCGAAAATGAACAACAAAACGTGAAAGTGCAGAAATGTTGTTCCATTTCGAAAAGGAACAACAAAACGTGAAAATGCATAAGTGGTGTTCCATTTCGAAAAGGAACAGCAAAATGTGAAAAAGGAACAACGAAATATGAAAAAGGAACAGCAAAATGGACAATCATAAAATGTAAGCATGCAAAAAATGAATAGTTTTTCACTGCATTGATGCTGAGGATGAGTTACACTTTGAATGAAGCAACACCTGAAACACAAAATATAAGAGAAATTAGAAAAGAAACAACAAAAAATAGTATGTAAATAAATAAATTGAATTACAACAGCTATGATGTTATGTCAAAAAAAAAAAAATGATCTATTCGAAAAATATTTTGGCAGCGAAGACATGACAAGAATCTTAAATTGGAAATCAATTCTTCATTTCTTCTATTATGAATCTGTTGGGTAATGAGTTGGATAAAATTCCTTTGCTTCATTAAAATTTCTTTCAAGAATCACTCGTCCATAAATTGACCTTCTTTTTCTCCTAGGACCTGCAAAAAACGAGTATCTACCTGCAATAAAACATTAAATCATGGAGAAAGAGAGGTGCGCAGGCTCCTTTAATCCAAAAATTATGAAAAAAACTAACAAATAGTTACTCTATAGAACAAATCCACAGAGAAAATAACAAAGTAAAATTTATTTGTCACCTGCGGGAGAGCAGTGGTCGACCATACTAGCCAGCAGTGTTTTAATCACAACTTCTTTGTTTTTTGTCCAAATTGCATGATTCCAAAGCCAAATGAGAGTTAAATAAAAGTTTTATCTCCAGTAGAAAAAAGTTTTAGAAATTCAATGATATGGTATGTCAATTTTAGTTAGAACAACCTGCATAATAAAGTCATTTTCGATTACCTAGCTTAGACCAATAGTTGATATTTCAAGCATAAATTTTTTGTTTGATGTCGGATTCGAATGATTCAAATTGGAAATGAAATTATAATAATTTATTTATCTCCAATGGAAACAAGTTTTGAAGAAAATAAAAATTGATAGGTCAAATACTGTAAAGAACAGCCGGAAAGACAGAGTTTTAAGAGTGTTAATTTACGATAGACAGTCAATATTTTGATCATAACTTCCTCATATGATATCAAAAATGAGTGATTCCAATTGAATTGTAAACTATATTCATAGGGGAATCTACCATAGAAACAGGTTTTAAAAATTTATTCATTTAGGCTTCCAAAAACTGACTGTCCCAACTCTATTCCTGAGCTGCCCGCTAGACATCCGGTCAATGTTTTGGTTCTAAACTTTTCGTTTCAAATCAAAATTGAGTGATTCAAATTGGGTTGGAATGTAGACATCAAGGGATAATTAGGATAGAAACATGTTTTAAAAATATTCACTTTTGGGCCCTCAAAACATGACTGTCCCGACTATTTTTCCAGAAATTCCATCAAGCCCGCAAGCAAAAAAAATGATATTCAAGCATTTTTTCATATTGATGATAAAAATGAATATAAGTGTTTGTATAATTGTTATTTATATTATAAATCATCTACATATACAAATGAATTAAAAAAATTATCACCAATGTTGATTTGCATAGCATGTTGCAACAAAAAAACAACTAGTTTTACATAAAAAAAACAAAATGCATTTATTTATTCCCTTATTTATTTTATTTTCTACACTAAGCTATTTTTATTTGAAAAATGAATATGACTACGTATATGATTACTTCCAGTGGAGCCATCTTCGCAATAGGGCTTCATGTATGCACATACCCAAATTTGAAAGATGCATATTGACGAAAATTAGGGTATGAGAAGCCAACTTCCCTTGAAAAAATGGTATCAAAAATTGTTGAAGCATAGAGTGATGTTGCAAAAAAATGATGGAGTGAAACCAATCTTCAATATATCCTTTACTTTTTTGATTTCCCATAGCCATCATATCATGAAGTTCTTGAGCTTTTAAAATAGCTTGTTGATGCATAGTAAAAGAAACCTCATTTTCTTCCATAGCTTCTACATTTTTGCATTTGAAACATTCTGAATCTCATTGTAAGTTTTCTCTAATAACACATGTGAGATAGAATGGGTGGGAAGGGTGGGTAAATTTGGTAGTTCAACATTGTAAATATGTTGTACTAATTTATTATGGTGAGGGTGTGGAATTAGTTGAGCAGGAAAATGTGTAAGGAATGGAGAATTTTGATGATATGGTTGATTGGGTTGTGTGAATGGTTTTGATGGGCAAGCAATATATTGTGGAAGAGCTAGTGGAGAATATGGAGAATGTGCTTGTGCTACAAGATGAGGGAGAGTAGTCATGCAATCATAAGGTGAACCATGCCAAGCTTGTAGAGAAAATTGTTGGTGGTTATATTGAGATTGACATGGCTGCCCTAACACATTAGTATTCCATAATGGATTATGCAAGTAAGAAAGTGGAGAGGGAGTGTTTTGAACCATACCTGTAGGCCATGATTTCCATGGTTTTGACCTTGTTGCAGCTTCCTTACCTCTTTGATATGCTACTTCCATCCTAGATAAGGAAGAGTGAGTATCTATGAGATGCTCCTTTCGGTCCTGAGGGTAAAACACTTCATCAAATTCTTCATTTTTATGAACCTGCAAAACATCCAATTTTTCATTTAGAGAGCTAATAAAATCAACTTTAAAATTTTCAAATAAAACATTGATTTCAGCTCTTATGTCTCATGTTCTTGTAGCAGATTTGAAAAATAAGGAACAAACATCTCTAGGATTCTTACCAGCCTTGGAGATTCCTCTTGAATACCTTATGCACAATTCACAAACATCATCATATGATAACTGAAAAACATCACCTTTTCCTATCAAATTTAAAAGCTAAAAATTTATCTTTGATTCCTTTAAGAATGAGTGTTTTTAAGATCTCTTTCTCCAAATGCTTATATTTTGATTTTTGAAGGTTGAATTGAAATCGATCTACATAGTCCTCCAAGCTTTCATCTTCCCCTTGTATCATATCGAAAATATCTTCATTGGATTTGCAATAGTCTTCGTACTTCTTCAAGAATATGTTCATGTCCTCCCATGATTGGATGCAATTCCCACCTAGGCTCATGAACCATCGGAGAGCTGCTCCTTTTAGAGTAAGAGGAACTTTCAACCTTTGATTGTTAGTGTAATAATCATATCCTCTACAAAGTATTTCAAACTCAAACAAAAATGTATGTGGATCTTCATTTGCTAAACCATGAAAATTTGGTAAAGATGGGGGAATTATGTGCATTTGTGTCACTACTCCTAGATCTTTGATAGGAAATTCAAAAGTAGAAATGTGAGCCATTTCTTACCATAGTATAAGATGTTCTTCATGTGTTTCTTCGAGGCTCTTTCTTCAAATGTTCCTGTCAATCGGTTAGTGAAATGGGTGGTGCTTACATCACCACTTTCGTGAGATCATGTGATTCATTTTTTAAAAATTTCTATCTTTTTCCTAATCATTCACACAAAAATTCAAACATCTATTTCTACCCTAGGTTCTTTAACAGTCCTGTTGGAAAGCGGACGGGGGAGCAGGGCTTTTACATGCTCTGTACGCAGGTTCTTACCTTCCGTTTTTAAGATCCAACTCTTCCCTAGCAGGCACTCATCAGATTCACACTACTCTTTAGAAATGGCTACACTCTCCTCGGTAATGGCGCCAAAATGTGGAGCGATAAAAATGGTCTTTTTAACACCTAATTACCTCACATTAATTGTCAACCCAGGGACGAATTTTTATTTCAAGAGTGTACTCAGTCTGAGGCGGCTATTTACTCAAGAGTAATGTTTTGCAGTATAGCGTTCAGAAAATACAAGGATAGACGGATGCTAAACTATGACTAAATTACTTCAAAGGATAAAATCACACAAGGCAGCTTATCAGTCAAGGGTGCGGAAGCGATAACCCATCCCTCTAGAAACTGATGGAAAGGAAATTAGAGCATGGACCATAGGTCAGGGAGATAGGCAGCGACTGCTGAGGCTCACTACAGCCTTAGACCTTCTCTCACACTAAAGCAGTAAAGGAAAGTAAATAGAACGGCAGAAGGTAAAATGAAATAGCAAAAAGGAAATGGAACAGTAGTAAATGGAACAAAAATCAAAAGAACTAAATCTCACGAGTCAAAACCAACTGATTCACACTCTGATATAACATTCTTTTCTCTTAAAGCAAACTGGATGGAATATACTTTATGGAACAGCACTCATTGATGAATTATAGAACAGCAATAATCAACCATATATGCACGCCTCACATTAATATAGTAGTCTGAGAATGAAGGATAATATAACTATGTTTCAAAACAGAGTAACATTACTTTCAAGTTTCAATAATTGTTGTTTTACATGGATCCAATGACAGTAACATTCACACCGATGCTATGTAACAAAAATAGCTAGTTTAAGACTAAAAACACG
>APFE030171524.1:1574-22524 GCA_000404065.3 Pinus taeda
GTTCCTCAGACAGAACACCAAAAGGACACCGCTAACAAATAGATCACAGATCAATACACCAGTATTTTGACGTGGTTAAAACCCTCAGAGAGGGAAACAGTCCACGGCCTGCGCCAACGTGGCTACTACAGGCAATTTATTAATAAAAGAATGAAAATTTACATAAGCTTCTCTCATGCACGGTTAACCTACAAATGACCCTCCATGCGCTTTAAAAAGAATTCATGGACCAATCGGGTGTCAAGCCACGGATCAAGTGTCGCTAATACCGAGGAGAGAATGAACCGTCGGATCACTACATATCGTGACCGTCGGATTGTAAGTTACAAAATGTACAACGGTAAAGAAACACACTTTACCTAACTCTATACCTAACTCTATACTAGACCAATTTGAACTTAACTATTCCTATGTGTCGGAATATCCTAACAGGTTTTTCATCAAGTGCCAAGGACAATACAAGAAGCTATGTCGACGTACTTTGCAACAATTCAAAATAAGAAAAATAAACTCATCAAAGGCTTGAATCAAATCCAAAGAATGAAGAAAGACCAACTCCAAGGAAGAAGGTTTATTCAAATCATGGCTATTATAATAGGTACCAAACTATCTTTCTTGGACGGTGTTATTATAGTAATAATTTTGGTCATAACGCTATGCATTGCATGGCTCGTAAGAATGAAGCACCAAGATTGAAAAATCAGACAAACAAACCATGTAGTCTCAAAGGGCAAGGACAAATCAAAACTTTCAACTCGTTTGATCCTTTGGCATATTTGATCCAATTTGTTGATTATGTAATGATAATGGACATAGCGAACAAAATTGCCCCCTCAAAAGTAAAGAAGCAAAAGATGAAAATCCCAATATGGATAAATGTGGTATGGCTTTATGTGCTCATAGTGAAGAAAATCTTTGGTTTGTGGATAGCGGGTGCTCCAGACATATGAAATGTGACAAAAGGAAGCTTGTCTCATTAAACAAAAAAGAAGGAAATGTATCATTTGGGAGTGGGTCTGCCAAAATTTCTGGAAAGGGAATCATTACCCTTATTAATGGAAAAGAAAAGGCTCAAAATGCTTTGCTGGTAGATGGGCTCAAACACAAAATCTTGCATGTTAGTAAAATCTGTGATCAAGGACATCATGTTATCTTCAACACTAAAAATTGTGAAATAAGTAACTCTTCCTCAGGAGAACTTGTGGCAAAAGGAGTTAGAACATCATATAACATCTACATTATGAACAAAATTCAAGAAGATAAATGTTATCTAAGTCAAACAGGTGAAATTCGGTTGTGGCATAAATGATTGGGGCACGTTTTGATAACTTGATCAATATCGGCAAAGTCAATGCAGTAAGGGACATTCCAAAGATGTCAAAACCAAACCAAGAAGATGTGGCCTTTGTCAACATGGCAAGCAAACTAGAACCAACCACAAGACTTAGGATTTCTCCATATCAAAACCTCTAGAGATCATTCATGCAAATTTATGTGGACCAACCAGAACTCCAACACTCCAAGGAGAAATGTATTTTGATTTATTTTTTGATGACTATACTAGAATGATGTGGGTGTATTTCATAAAATATAAATTTGAAGCATTTGAATGTTTTAAGAATCTTAAAGCTCTTGTATAAAATTAAAAGGATTCCAAAATTAAATGTCTTAGAATGGATATAGGAGGAGAATTCACGTCAAAATAATTTGATGAATTCTATAAAGAACACGGAATCAAAAGAGAGCTTTCCATCGCTAGAATACCTAAACAAAATGGGGTAGTTGAAAGGAGAAATCAGATTGTTCAAGAAATGGCCAGAACTATGTTACTAGCAGCTGATTTGCAGCCAAAATCTTGGAAGGAAGCAGTCGGGACAACTCACTAGGAAAATTTGATTCTCGGGTTGAAAAAGGAATATTCCTTGGATATTATATGAGAAGCAAAGCTTACAAGTGCTACAATATATCGACTACGGAAAATAATGGAAAGTATTGATGTGAAGATTGATGAAGGGATTCCATAAAAGAAAATTGAAGATCACGAAATTCATCCCTTTATTGAAGAAAGTGAAGAAGAACGTGAAAAAGAAGAAAAAGATCAAGAAAAAAAAACAAAAAGAATAATCCTAAACTCCTTTAAAAGTGAAAATCCTCCAAAAGAATCACCCAGAAGAGCAGATTATTAGCAATGTAGATGAAGGAATATAAACTCGAAGAAGGATGACAAGTACACCAAAGAGAAATGATGTTGCTCTCCTTTCTATGATAGAACAAGAAACTTTTACTCAAGCAAAGATCATCATTGGGTGGAAGGCAAGACCTGTCTATAAAGGTTAGTCACAAATTGAAGGAATCGATTTTGAAGAAACCTTTGCACCGATAGCTCGTATGGAAGCTATTAGGATGTTCTTGGCATTTGCATGCTCAAAAGGATTCAAATTCTATCAAATGGATGTAAAATCAACATTTTTGAATGGGGAACTCAAGGAAGAAGTTTACATGGAGCAACCAAAAGGTTTTGATCTAGCAGAAGGAAAAGACTCTGTATGTAAGTTGAAAAAGGCATTATACAGTTTGAAACAAGCTCCTAGAGTGTGGTACGCAAGATTGGATGACTATCTACAACAACAAAACTTCAATCTCTACTTGAATATGGATGAGGATAAATTACTAATCACTCTCGTATATGTTGATGATCTGGTTTTTGCTAGCAATAATGATGAAATAAGCCATGAGTTTGCTCAAAATATGTCAAAATAATTCGAAATGTCAATGATTGGTGAGCTATCCTACTTCCTTGGACTACAAGTATCGCAAACCACATCAGGCACGTTTATCTCTCAAACAAAATATCTCAAAGATATGCTTAAAAGATATGGAATGGAAGAATGTGCACCTATGAGCACATCGGTGACCACAAACTACAAACTAAGCAAAGATGATGATCCCCCCTAGTAGATGCAACTCTTTACAGAGCAATAATTGGATCTCTCTTATACTTAAGGGCTACAACACCCAACATTATGCAAGCAATGGGAACAGTGGGAAGATTTCAATCAACTCCTAAGCAATCCCACATGTTGGTTGTGAAAATAATTCTCAGATACTTGAAAGGAAGCCCTGACTTTGGTCTTTGGTATCCCAAAAGCACAAATACTAGAGTGGCAACCTACATAGATGTTGATTGGGCTGGAAGCATGCATTATTGTAAAAGCACTAGTGGAAATACATTTTTTATGATAGATTGCCTAGTAGCTTGGCTTAGTAAAAAATAATCATCTATATCTCTCTCTACAACTGAAGCGGAATATATAGCCACAACTAACAGTTGTACACAAATACTATGGATGAAGGAAGCTTTGAAGGATGTCAACATAGAAACTACACAACCAATCACCATTTATTGTGATAACACAAGTGCTATCAGTCTCAGTAAAAATCCAGTAATGCTCTCAAAAACAAAACATATACCAATCAAGTGTCATTTTCTTCGTGAACGAGAAGCTGAACAAAACATCAAGTTGGAATATATTAATACCAAGGAACAAATTGCAGATATTTTCAACAAACCTCTTCCTCGAGAAGCATTTGAGCATCTCCATCAAAAGATGGGGACTATTACTTTAACATCACACTAAATTTATCCTTAAGATGCTACATGACAGGGGGAGTCATTGTGAGCCCCTTTGCGATTGATATCAAAGGGGGAGAGAAGAAGAATATTGCCACCAATGACAAAGGGGGAGATTGTTAATCTAGATTGTCATTGATGTCAATATGGCAGTATTTTGGGATACCGAATGATGATGTGAAGCCAAGGAGAAGCAGATCAGTGAAGCAACAGGAGCAAGAAGCCAAGGAGAAAATCCATTAGGGAAGCCATTGGAAATACATTGGAAGAAGAGCTATCGGAAGAACAGAAGAATGAAGAGAAGCCATAGAAGCGAGAACCCAACAGTAAGGGTCAGAAGGAAAGAACTAAGAAACAAAGAGGAACACACAACGAAGGAGAACTAATAGTGTTAACGGATGAGTTAAGGTGAGGGAGTATTAAAACATGTAATAAAACACATCGACAACTTTATATCGGTGACTTTACCAGCGGTCTATTATGTGCCACTACCCAAAACTTCTTATATGTGAAATATGCGGACCCGAAATAGTTTATGGTATTAATCCTAATGCAATATCGTATACGCTCAAAATTTATGTTTCACAAAGCCTTGTTACATTAAAATCCTCTGATTGCGATATGTATTGCGGACTTGATGGTTCCACTGCAATACGCCTTAATAAAATATCGCATCCATCGCAAATTGCAAACCATAAAGTTTATTATGTTTCACCGCCCCAAATCTGCCGATTGCGATATGTATATTGCAGACTCACTGGACCATTACAATATTGCTCAATGAAATATTGTGTCCATTTCATCGGAAGTATGAGTATCGACCATCTTACATCGATGATAGAGTTGCGATTGCAGGACCTCCGAAAGTTGCGATTGTGATTGATGATGTGGATGTGGGACCTCCTTGGGTACGATCTCTCTTATGAAATCTTCCATAAATAAAAGAAGTTTATGAGTAATTGAATTAATATCCATAAGTCGGGCTCTCCTTCCAAATGAACGTGCTTTTTGAGTATTGGTGAAACTTGTATAAAAATGAGTTAAAACACTTCACTTCTATGAATTGATCTTAGGCATTAAAAAAAAAAACAGAGCATAAGGAAATTTCACAACTCATGAACTTGAAGAGACAGAGGAAGCCGAAGGTCAAGAAAACATAGAAGGTGCAGTAGAAGCTGAAGGCTAAGTGAAGAAGGAAACTAAAGACAGAGTGATAGGACAATCTTTCAACATGTTTCATCAAGAAAGAATTGGACCTGAAGTGAAGCCATAGCATAGACAACGACCTATTGCAAAAATTACAAGGATGGGGTTTTATAAAGAAGTCCTTGGAAGCAGTATAATACAATCAAACATTTCCTGAAAGAGTAAATCTATAGGTTCAAAGCCCTTGGGGTTGGTGCCTTGGTAAGATAGGGTTGGAGCCCTAGAGGTTGAAACCTCATCAAATTCCAAGTTGGTGCTTGGAAAAATTCATTAGATATTGTATTCAAGACATTGTATTCAATCTCTTTCTACATTTAATATAATCATTTCTTTGATTAAAATTGTAAAGAATCTAAACTGGTAATAATAACAATTGCAAAAAAATATTGATTCACCCCCCTCTCAGTATTTCCAACAATATTCATATCACTTCAAGTGCTAAGGTCTTCCCTGTGCCCTTGGTTCTTTGAATCTCTATGTCCAAACACCAATGTACATCAGAGATCCTTTACCACATCATAGATTTTCTATAAAACAATTAGACGGGAGTTATGAGAAATTCAACCTTCAATGTGCCAACGTCCTAGATGATGTCATGTTTTGATTTTCACTCCATGTGGCAGATCCTTAGTGGTGACACGTGTCACCCTGATTTGTCCCATTAGGCCACCGAAAATGCCGAATCAAACTGCCATGTGTCCATCGAACTGCCATGTCAGGCTAACGTCATCGGCCTTGTCGACTCCTGAGGGGCCAATCAATTGTTTCCATGTGTCTATTGGAGGAGAGAGAAAGGGTCTTCTTAGTCCTTGATTTTTCACTAAATTCCTTTATAATTCTCACTTTCGTAAACCTCATCGCTTATAAATCATTTCAATTGCTAAGAAGTTATGAGGTTCTGACCTATGATATTCCTTCCTTTGATGTTATGAGTCTTTCGATATGCCCTCTACTATGAGGTTCCAATTTTCCTTCTTGTGCCATCTACCCCATCCTCCTATGTTTGATGGCCCTATGCTCTAAGGTTTTGATGGGCCCATCCTTCCAAAAACCGACTCCAATATTAAACAATTATTTTTGAGTTTCTTTTAAATAGACTGTCGAGGTTGCGATATCGTGTCCCAAAATTTGACCCTGTTTCCTTGGTATCATATTAGAACTTTCTTAAAGGGGAATTTCATTGAGGTTATGAAATTCCAAGGTCTTGATATGTTGGCTTGCTTTGATATTTTGTCCTGCTTAGGACTTCAAGATCCTAACTTCGAAAATCCATAACTTTTGATCCTTATGACCATTCATGGACTTCCACATACCGTTGCAAATCTCTTTCAGAGCACTAACCAACCGTGCCATCTCGAAGAGTCTTTGGGCCAATATCTTGAGGCATAACTTCCTCCAAAGTTTGTGACTCCCAACCATCATAGTCTTATTTTTATGGCTTCTCCAATAAGCCTGCTACTATGATGATTCTCTACTGAGCACTGCAAAAACCATAGGACCCCCTGTGCACATGACACATCTACTGCAATCATAGCTAGCCTAGTGGACATCAAAGCTAACATATTTTTCCACAAACCTATGTGCTATTCTGGTTGACATCAATGCCAACACTTTTGCAACCACTAGCAATCCAGACAATACCAACTGTCCATCAATATCCCCCTTTGGCATTGATGGCATCACCTTAACCTTATCACCACTTTGATGGCCAATCCTTATGCTACTTCCACACTTCTCATGTCATGATCCATTAATGTCTTTCTCTCTTCCACATGGGCCATCAAAGCTTCTCCAAAACTTCTCCAATAATTCTCTCCCCCTTTCACATCAATGTAAAAGGGCTACAAGCTACTTCTTCTCCCCCATGAAATCATATACTGTCAATGACGAGGGTCTAGCTACTGATGTGAATTGTTCTTTGAAAACTTCTCTTCAAGGACTGATCGTTGTTGCTACATAAATTGTACATATGTGATATGCTCCCCTTGAATATATATTGCCTCTGATTTGAATGCATCCAGTTTTGATTCCCTTAGGCTATTGACTGAATACCTCTCTTGCCAATGCATCTTTTTTATAAGTTAAAAATAAAATTGATACCAATTAAACTACTCATGGTATTGCTACTGCTAAAAATACCAATCATTAGTGATGCATTTCATCATGATCTTCACCACTACTGCTGCTTCATCCTCTATGCTCAATTCTCTTGAGCATCTCAATCACTTCTTCTATCCTGAGATCATACCTCAAAACATGGATTGCTACATCAACAATACCAATTGCACTAAGAAATAGATAGAACTTGGATGATGTTCTAGCCAACCTCCTAAAACTCCTTCTCAAAAAGGAATGTCCACTTACACAAAAGGCTACTCCATACAAACCTAGACCATCAGTTTTCATAATGATACCAATTGAAGACTAAGGGACATGAAAGAATATACCCATTATGCTTTATGAACACAAGGCTACTAGGAAAAATTAGATTCACAACTTAAATATGATAAGGGTATTCCAACCAAGGTGCAAATCTTTCATTTACTCTGCAATATTTCTCCCTGAGGTTGATAGTTGTTGCCTCCTACTGTTATTAAAGAAACTCCACCTGAGCCAATGCTCTTTGATTTCTTGCATCTTCTTCCTCGCTACTATGTGGGGACTAATCCTATGGACCTAAATTGTCTGTGACCCTCCTGTCATTCCACACTTCTATTATAACCCATTTTCTTCTTCCCATAACATAAGATATTGTTGTGTACTCTTCATGTTGGATGTGCCCCTCCTCTCTCTTTCAATGTTGATACATTTCAAATAAACGAATACATTACTGTAATCAACAAGGGGACTTTGACCATACCCTCAACTATCAGATGCACCTCTCTATTTTTGCCTTCTAGCTTCTTGCATCTATATTATTTGGCCTCCCTTGAGGCCATTATCTTCCCTTACTAAAGAGAAATAAAGGATCTACTCCCCTTGAGTAGAGCATCCTCCTTCTTCTTCCAAACCTTCAAAGGCCAAGTCTTGACAGAAGCATTTCTTTCTAGCTTCTTCTTTTCCCATGTTTGGGATTTCTCTTGGCTCCACATGGATAGAGGAAACTTCTCCTTCAATCCTTCTTTCTTAACCCAAACCGACTTGCTACCATTTTTCTTTGTTTTCAAGAGAATGCTAATTGGGTTATTGCTTCTCCCTTTTCTTATTTGAAGCTTACACTCATAACCACTTGCGATTACATAGGGCTTTCTTCCTCCTTTAGTTTTCAACTCCTTTTGATACTAAGTGTTGAAGACATACTCATAATACTTTGTTCTTTCATTCATTCTAATCTTCAAATCCCAAGAATATCCGTCAGCATTCTTGTCATGACCTCTACTATTGCCAACATACCTTTTCCAGGTGTCTTTGTGCATTATTGGGTTGCTGCTACCCAACACATCTTGTTTCCTTTCATGCCATCTACAGTCTATGGCTTTATGTCCAAAATTGTTGTTAGAAAAACAATAACCATGAAAATGATTTTGAGGACTGAGGATACCTTTTCCTTGAGGAGGAAAGGACCTCTACTGGTTCTTCATGTTCCTTTCATGATAATTTTCATTGCTACCTTGCACTATTTCTTGCAGTTGCCAAACCCTCTTCTGCTGCTCTACTTGCTGCTGCTTCTTATCCTTCTCCTGCAACCTTTTCTTCTTTTGTTTTTGTTGCTTTCCTTGCTGCTAGAGTTCAACAACTTCTTTTCCTCTGTTGTTGTTAGAACCTCCAGCTTCCTTTACCTGGGAAGTTGACCCTTCATCCTTTGCAATGCTGGATCTTGGTTTTCTTTGAAACCCAACCCAACCTTGATGATAGGGGATTTCTTATTGGAAATCATCTCATCCAATACATTCTTGCAATCCTAAAGATTCTGATATTGAGACAACTCTTTATTTGAATTTTCTAATTCATGTCTCAATGGGACTACTTCAGACTGTAGTCTCTCACAATAAGCTTCCTTCTTACTCAGCTGATTGGTCAATATGCCACTCATCCTGCTAGCCTCTTCTTGTTGAGCATTAAGATTTACTATTGTTTTTCTCAACTTTTCATTCTCAAGCTCATAGCTTTTCAATTGCTCCTCTTGCTTGAGATTTTCCTCTGATGGGTCCTTGATCTCATTCAAAGCAGAGATCAAATTCTTCATTAAGTATATCATTTCATTTAGATCACTCTCTTCACTATTATAGGTTCTAGCTAAGTCACCACAAAGATCTAAACCCATCATTTTGTCCATGGAGTCTTCCACAGGTCTAACGGGTATTCCATCTTCATCACTTTCAGTGATATCCCTATTCTCTTCATAGGATATCCTCTCTTCACCTTCAGAGGATCCCTCATTTCCTATTGCTACTAAACTAGGTCTATCTTCATTACTACTACTAGATGCATGGCTATCTCTATCTTCAAGTGATTCATGTGAACATCTAGATAATGGATAACATATTTCTTTATAGTCATCATAAAGAAATAACTTATCTTCAGAGCAACCTGGCCTCTCTTATGATTTTTCATCATCATCTTGAGAGTGATGAGAATAAAATTTTGCATTAAGAGGAACATCTTCAATCTTCTCAACATTTTTTTTTCTGGGATGCTTTCTTTGACTTCTTCGTTCTCTTCTTCTCATCATTAGAAACCTTCATAGATTTCGGTTCATTGCTTGAGAAACAAGGTTCTTTGACCTCCTCTTGAGACACATTGCAATCTTTTCCATACAGACATTGCAATATGCCTATAATTTTCTTTGTTGTCTCATAATCCCTTACTTTCTCAACATCTAGAACATACAACCCTTTCATGATAACCTCCTTGGCTTCTTCATTCTGCTCATTATTTTCTCCATTCAATACGGAGCACCATACAACAACATTCAAAGCCATTAAATAGGCTTCCATTTTAACCTTTGAGGGTACATACTCTAACATTTAAAAATGGAACTCCTTTTTTTGTTAGCCAGAATCGATTAGCCATTGTTTCCTCTTGATCTACCTTCTAGCGCTTAATCTATTCCTGAAGGAACCGGGATCTGATGCCAATTGTTGGAAACAATGATAATACTGAGTGTGGGGGTGAATCAATATTAAGTCTAAATTTGACTTTTGTGCCAATTTATATTTCTTCATTCAAGCTTGGCATCCATTATATGTGTGCAACCATTAACAAACCATAACAACAACCATATAAACCCATACAAGCATAAACATCATGAGCATAAAACACATGATGCAACGAGGTTTTATGTGGAAACTATTTAGGAAAAAAACCACTAATGGTTGTTATTCTTATTGATGTAAAATAAGAGCACCTACTCTATTACTCTATTACATCAATCTGTTTTTGAGCCACGACTCACATGAAGCACCAACTGCCCTTGATTGTTTGCTAGTAGCCACTAGCAGGAAGCACCAACTACCTCCTTTTGTAGAAACTTCATTAGCTCACTAGAAGCACCATGTGAAGCACCAAATTCATATATTTTTTGTAAGAACCAACTTGTAGCTCCTTGGATTTATGAAAGCACACCAACTTGTAGGAGGCACCAACACCCAAGACTTCTTCAGACACCTGCTAGAGATGGAGGCACTAACTCCTTGTATGAAACTCCAACTAACACTCAATAAGGAACTAATATTCATTGTATTTGGAAGCCACTTTTCCAAATATCAACTCTATTCTCTTCTACAGCCTTTTGGCCCATGCAACACTCTGTTCTTTGTCCTCTATTCACTTTATTGCAACCTACTTCTTTGCTCAACAACAATCACTCATCACAACCCACACAACACTCTATTCTTTGCTCCTCATCATCATACACTCAGCTCTCAGCCTTCTAGTTCAACAACATGCCTTCAACACTCAACCCCCTTCTATCCATAGGTTCTCTCAGCCTCTCACACAACACAATCTCACTCAGCCTTCTTACTCTACAAAGGCACCTTCAGCCTTTATCACTGTAACATTTGCTTTCTCTTGGGGTCTCTTTCTTCTACTTAGGTGCTTTCAACCTTTCAATTTAGAACACAATCACTTGGCCTCACACGATAGTGAGTACACTCACACAAAGCTCTCCTGATAGCTCACTCAATAATGTTGCATTTCCCCACATTGCTTAATGGAAATAACTGGTTTGGTTCCTCTACTATACTCCGATCAATGTTGTCTCTGCTGCCTATTTCCACACTACCCGAGTGTACCTTTACATGGCTCTCCATTCTTTTGTTAAGTCTGAATTGGCCACTGCTTCCTCATTAACCACTGAGAATGGGCATTCGAGTGATCTCCATACTAAGAATTAATTCTCAATCCACCTGCACACTTAAACCAAGCATTTTTTATGCTTATAAATGGCTCTATGAGCTTGAATGTACCTCAACATGGCTTCTCTGCACTTCATTTAATTCATTGAGGCATATGTCAGCTCATGACAGGACCAACACTTCATCCTATACAACCATGGTCCTCTTTGTCATGATCTCCTACCTTCAACAGTTGTCATTGACTCCATTGACCCTTCACCTCCGTTATTTACTCTTGCGACCAACCTCACTCTCCACACATTTACTATGTTGTCGACCCATTCATCCTTTAACACCTATGTGTTGTACTATCAGAGCTCCACTCATCGTAACTTTTATTAAAATAATGTTACGATATTACAATATTCCGAAGTGCCTTTAGCTCCTTATTTCTTAGCCTCTTTTCCTATTTCCCCTCCATAGGACCACTGCCTATGACAAATGGCTTCATATTCCAATGTACTACAATCTCTAGGCTCCCCACATATCCTAAGTTATTATTATTTTGTTGTTTAAAAAATGAGACGTTTCAATATTCTGAGACCCTCTTGGTTAGTCTCTCTTATTTTCCAACCATGGGTCTAGGTGCCGTGTCCAGCGGCATAAATTTTAGGTGCTAAGCCCTTTGGTACCTCCTGGGGTCCTATCTCCTTGTATTCTTTCTCTGCGCCTTTGGTTCTCTAGCTTTTACTACCAAGCGCTACCACATCGGAGCTCCCTGTATCGAGACTTCCTCTTAATTCAATTACAGAGGGCTTCTGAAATCTCTAGCCTTTGAAATATATCCCACATGAAATCTTCACAACACTTTAGGTGCTAATGTCTTCCCTGTGCCTCTCGTTCTTTTGATCTCTACATCTACATGCCAACGTACATCGAAGTTCCTTTATCGAATCAAAACTTTTTTATAAAACAATTAGATAGGAGTTACAAAAACTCTAACCTCCAATGTGTTTACCTCCAATCATCATGCTATCATCATCGCTCCGCGTGCCACCTCCATAGTGGTGAGATGTGTCACCCATATTTATCCCATTATGCCACTAAAAATGTTGAATCAAACATCCATGTGTCCACCGAACTGCCATTTCATGTTGATGTCACATTCCTCGTCAGCTCTCAAGGGGCCAATCAGTTGTTGCCATGTGTATATTGGAGGAGAGAGAAAGGGTCCTCTTGGTCCTTGTTTTTAAAACGAATTCCTTTGTAACTATCAACTTCAAAAACCACGATGCTTATAAAGAATTTCAATTGTTAATAAGTTACAAGGTTCTGACCTCCCATATTCCTTCCTCCGATGTTCTAAGTCTTCCAATATTCCCTCTGCTTCGAGGTTTCGATATGCCTTTCTATGTCATATTCTCAATCCTTTGACATTCTGATGGCCCTATGCTCTGAGGTTTTTATGGCCCCATCCTTCCAAAAATGGGCTCAAATATTCGGTGGCTCTTTTTGGGTTTCCTTTAAACAGAGTTTCCGGGGTCTGATACTAGGTCCCGAAATTTGGCCCTGTTGCCCTAGTATCAGATCATAAATTTCTTAAAGGATAATTTCATTGAGGTTATGAAATTCCAAGGTCCTGATATGTTGGATTGCTCTGATATTTTAGCTTTCTTAGGAATTCAAGAACCTAACTTCGGTAGTGCATAACTTTTGATCTCGATGGCCATTCATGGACTTCCATATACTGTTGGAAATTTATTTCAAAGCACTGACCAACTATGCCATCTCCAAGAGTATCGAAGTTGATATATTGAAGCAAAAATGCTTCTAAATTCTGGAACTCCCAACCATCATAGTCTTCTTTTTACGTCTTCTCTAATAATCCTTCTATTATGATGATTCTCTATAGAGCACTACAATAACCATGGGACTCCACATGAGCTTAACACATCTGCTACCATCACAACAAGCTTAGTGGACATCAAATCTAACATATGTGGCCATAAACCTCCATTGTAGTCTGGTTGACATCAATGCCAACACTCTTGCAACCACTAGCCATCCAAACAATGACAATTGTCCAACAAAGGAAAAGGAAAGTAGGAAATCATAATTGAACAAATGGATCAACAACTACAGCTGGATTGATTTGCATGTAATAGGTCACATGTTTGATTTCCTTACTAATTTATGGATGAATGGTATATGCATGTGATTTTTTGCTTATATGTTGTCATTGGCATGGATATTTGCCTGGATTGACAATGGTTTTAGCGTTTCCTTTCCATTTCCTAGATAGTCATGGTGTTGTGGGTTTTTCCACGTTTTTTATTTTTATTTTATTTATTTATATTATTTATCTATTTATTTTTATTTTTTTTGTTTTTTTTATTTGTATTTATTATTTATGTTATTTATTTAGTTAATGTTTTTTATTTATTTATTTTATTTTATTTTTTGTGATTGGTGCTCATAATTCCTTATATATTCGGTTGAGTTACTAGTCCTGGAGCGTAGGTTGGGAAAACACTTTAGAGCCCTTGGTGGATTGAGTTACTAGGCCTTGGAGTCGGGTTGGACAAATGTTTTAGAGATCTAGAAGGTTGTGGGTTGAGTTATTAATTCATGTAGCCCTCAACAACTTGGGTAGACCGATTCGGTTGGTGTTAGTAATGTTCAACCGTAAGATGGAATTAATGGTTGAGCGTTGAATTGGTTTGGCCTTTGGAAGCCCTAGTTTGCTTTGTCTTGGTTTATTCCATGAGATCCCACATTCATGCTTGGAATATGGTGTCAAGGTGATTGGCTAAAAGATAGATTTGGTTCACCCCCATCTATGGTAGGGTGGTACGTGGAAGTGCCTGAATTGGTTGGTATTTTACTATGTTAATATGAGACATTTTCCTATGGTGATCTATGAGTATATGTATTCATTATTATGGTAATATTGTGACTATTCTGCCATGGTTTATATGCTAGTTATTTGTTGGTTCCATTCTAGTTATACGATGTATATTGTTTATGGCTCATGACATTTTTTGATGAATATATGAATAGTTAATAAATGCATGAAACAATAAGTGTTATTACATCTATTTGGAGAGGGCACAAAGCCTTCTTGGTGATTCTCAAATAAGTTTTTGACTCCTATGATCATATATGCATTCATTACTTGTAGCTTACATGTTTTCCATGTGTTTGATGAAATGTATGTTATGTTCTAGGTAGTCTAGGTTAAGTTCTACCTTTAAGTTTGAATGTTTAGCTTTGTTGTTAAGTAATTTATGATTATGAGAAGTATTAGGAAGTTCTGGGCAGTGATCTGGAGGCTGACCTAGAAATGTGGCTTAGATATGGAGACTATACCCTCTGAATTGGGAAATTTGAGTCATAACCGCACTTATGGAGTGTTCTACATGTAGTTAGATGCCTATAACTACATGGAGGCCTTGTCATGCATGCAATTGGGGGTTAAATTAAGAGAAATATAGCCCCAGCTCAGTGTTTGGTCACCTAGGTTGGTTCTTTGCACCTGGAGTGTCCTATAACACTGAGAGATGTTGTCAGTTGTTAGATTATGGTTAGTTTGTAGGCCCTCCTTCCTTAACTAGATCTTGGAGGCTAGGACATGTCATAGTAACTCTTCGTCTCATGTTTTCCTTGACAAGTTGATGAAATTAGGTAAATGTGGGAAGGTGTGGTTATAGATTGGTATCAGAGCATGGTTCAAGCACTTGGACTAGATGGGTGAGATGCATGTTGTTATGCATGAATTTTCATGGTTATGGTTACGCATCTAGCTAAATGTATATGTTTATTCATGCATAGTAGTTAAGAAAACCATCATGGTGGTCATTGTGCAGTTTGTGTCATCATGATGTTGTTGGTATGATATGATGATGATATGTCGACCACGATGGAGTAGGAGATGCAGATCATCAGAGCGAGGTTGCAACATTGGACCTTAGGGTAAGATCATATTGTCATATAGGTTTGTAGGTTTGACCTGTAAGTATGATCGTTAATGATTGTTATATGCATGCCTATAATTTTATTGTCATTATGGTTACATGCATGATAGATGATGGTTGACCAGTGTGGTGATATGCACATGAGTCAGATGGTCATGAATGGTAGTAACTTCTTATATGCATCGCGGTCATATGCATGATGATTATGGTCATTGCATTTAAGATCTTGATATTGTATGCATCATGCTAATTTGGAGTGGCCTATGCAGATGGTTGTGGTTATGATATTAATGTAAGAATTGATATATTTGTGATATTATGTCGTACTAATATGGACTCACTTGTGCAGACGTGATAGCCTCCCATAAGATACATTAAGGTATGAGTTTCATTATTTCATCTATTTGGTTTATCTAACATGGCATGTTTACAATTCGTCTGAATGTTTGATTAATTTCATGATATGCGTATGTGTCTATAAGATTGCATGAAGGAATGATATTGTTTTAAGACAATTGTACTAACATAATATGTGCTGATATAGCTGATAGGCACTTGAGTGTAAGTGGGTGATAATTGTAGTATTATGATTAATGATTGTGGGTTGAATTTTGATTATGACATGGTTGTTAGTCTTCGTAAAGGATGATTTCAAATTAATAGACATGATACCTTGATATTGTAACATGTGACTAACATCTGTAAACAGTTACAGGGTAACATGCTTAGTATTAGCATGAAAAGGTAACCGATATATACATATAATATACATATATATCATATATATATTATATATATATATATATATATATTATATATTATATATATTATATATATAATAGTTGGGTGATGTGATAGTACATAATAAGACTCAATTGTAGCAAGGAAAAAGATAAAGTAAAGGAATTGGGTGATAATTCCTTTAGCTATGTTTAGAAACTGAAATTCCAAAAAACTGAGTGCTTTGCATGAATACAGTAAGTCTTCTTAACCTTGATCTTGTTTGAAATATATGCATATATGTTAGGTTTGTGAACATGTATTCACAAGTATAACTGGTGCTTTCTAGTTATGGATAAATTCATTAAGGAACTAGAGCCCCTTGAGAGATGATATATGTACATGTTCATTTACAAGTCAGCATGCTTGATACAACAAGGTAAGGTAACTGGTATATTGTTATGTTTATTTATGCACTGAAAATTATGTTTTTATGGTAGTATGATGTAGGGAATTGCATTGCAAAAGAGACTACCATGAAATTTTGAATAAGGCTCGGGTTGAGATTTCCCTTGGAAGCACTATGATCTATGGGGTTGAGTTTTGGTGTATGTTGTTAGTTTGTGCTTTTGATATTTTTTGATTTGTTTGTGTTTGACCTGTAGTTTTGTTTGTGTCTGGTGCATGGCCATGCCACTCTATTTATGGTGTCATATTGCTATTGGTTTTCCATGGTCTTCTTATTTTTTTCATGTTATTGCCTTTTATGGTTTGAGGGTCTTAGGAATTGGTTGGGGAAAGAGGAAAATTAATGGAGCTCAGGGAGAGTTAAATGAAACCCAACAGGTAATGTAAGACCCAGATGAAGCCCAATGCATTAGTAAAGGGTAGTTGAAGGCAAGAATATGACAGTCAGTTGGATTGGTTGGGTCCATTTAGATACATGGATGGTGGCAGGATAGTCAAGAGAAAGGTAAAAATAGAGGTAAAGAGAAGAGATTTGAGGCGTAAGATGCATTGAATATGCTAGGAACTATTGTGCTTTATGTTGTGCATGTTGTGCATGAATAAAGGGAGTTCTCTTAACGTTGGCCTTATGATATATGGTAATTGTGTTGTGATTATGTTGATTATGCTAATGTCTATAGATGTATATATGTATGTATGCATGTCATTGTCTGATACGGTCGTGAGGAATCATGGTGGTTTTATGTTAATGTTTATATGTATATGTAACACAATACATGGTGGTCTGAGATGGTCGTTAGAGGTCATGCTTGTGGAGGAATGATTGCTTATGCACATGAATGACATGAAGAGGTTCCTATTTTATGAGGAATCAAGTGTGTAGAATAGCCCTGACAGATAAACGAGGTTAGTAACATGTGGATATGATTTGATATTATGTGCTTATACTATGCCCATGTTTATGTTATGGAAGGAAATGCTAAATGATACATCATAAATAAAATCAGTGCAATTTGCAACATGTTGGGACATGCGTGGATGGTAGAAAGACACTAGAATCAAGGTTGCTTGATAGGGATAGTGTGGTCTCTGGATGTGCAGTGTTGTTGTTGTGTATATATGGTACATGTTGTGTTGTGTACATGTTGCATATGTGGTGTTGTGTACACATGGTTTTATGTGCATGTTGCATATGTGGTTCTGTGTAGATATGGTGTTGTGTGCATGTTGCATATATGGTGCTATGTACATATGGTGTTGTGTACATGTTGTATATGCGGTAATGTGTACATGTGATGTGGTGTACACATTGTACATATGGTGTTGTGTACGTGTGGTGTTGTGTGCGTGTTGTACATGTGGTGTTGTGTACATGTGGTACATGTGGTATTGTGTACACGTTTTGCAGGTGGTACTATGTGCATGTGGAGTTGTGTATACGTTGTGTAGGTGGGGGCATGTACATGTGGTGTTATGTACACGTTGTGTGGGTAGTTCTGTGTATAGGTGGTACTGTGTACTTGTTGTACATGTGGTACTATTGTACATGTAGTATTGTGTGCATGTCGTACATGATGTGTTGTGTACATGAGGTATTGTGTTACATGTATTGTGTAGTTGTTGTATCTTGATATGCGTATTCATTGTGTTGTACTTTGTGTATGTATATGTGCTTTGTTGTAATATAGGTGCATGTGTTGTGTTGTACACCGGGTGTAGGTGTATATATTGTGCGGTACACCATGTGTGGGCATATGTGTTGTGATGTACATTGTGTATATGCATATGTGATTGAAGAGAAGAGAAGGAATTGGGTGCTTGTCAGGTTTGGAAACCGATTTCATGTGTGTACGAAAAGGGTAAAGAACAAAGGAATAAGAAAAGAATTATTCAAAGGATAAGTATTAGTATTTTATTTTATCTTTAATTACGAATGTGGTCTATGATTTTAATTTATGATGGTTTCATTAGAGCTAATCAGACGTGATATGTTTATACATGATGACTTGATCAAAGAACTAGTTTGACTTGTTGTAACAAAAGTAGACAGGATTGTAGGTCTACCTTATTGACGAGCTACCAATAAGGAAATCATGGAAATGCCCAGTTTGGGTGGTTGAAACTAACTGCTAGAATTAGTAGCAGCAAAAGGAATTGGAACAAGCAACAATATGTTGGTAAAGCATTCAGGAGGAGGGCCATTGAGGGCCACTAGTACCCAATACTGTCCATAGATTTCCATAAGGGAATGGTATGATGGTTTTTAGGTAGGGATATGCCTTGGGTTTTTGGACCTTCTGATGCGAGGAAACCTTTCCAAGGGATGGATCGCCCGAGGGATTGTAAAGTAGAGAAGGGGATGCCAGCAAAACTTGGAAGGTGTGTGACTGCAAAAAAGGGGATGAACGGATTTCTTAAGGGACTGTGTAGAAGAGAAGGGAAGACCAGGGATGGATTTGTTTTGGTCATTAGCATTGCCATATGGAATCATAAGAACATTGGGAGTGTTTCGAGGAATAATGAGCTGGTAATTGTTCACTGAGAGGAAACGAAACACAAGGAATGTAGTGTTGGACATTGGATGTAGATTTTCATTTTGGAAGTGGATTCTAGAATTCCTGGTGTTAGAGTTGGTCTTGTCAATCCTCCATCAAAGATCAAAACTCTCTATGCCTTTCATTTTTAGGAGTCTCGCTCCATTCACTCAGCTGCATTCTACTAGGGGCATGCCTAAATCTGATAGAAAGGTCTTGTCAGTCATTTCCCCTCATGTCTGGCAGCTGCTGGCTTAGGTCTTTTCATCAATGTTCACTAAAGTCCATGACAGTCAATGATTGATCTTTTAATGGACAAGAGTCATTTTTAGTCATTAGGTCTAGGGATCAGATAAATTGGTCTTCAAACATGTCCAATAAAGCCATGCAGGCTAGAGGGAGGCCCTAAAAATTTGTGATTTAAAGATTTTCATCGTCATGTTGACAGATTACGACTGTTCTTCAAAACTCCGTTTTGAAGAAAAGTCAAACAGTGTGTCATTTGCGATAATTTTCAAAATTTTTTCCAGTTGAGCTCTTTAGGCGCAGTCATGGTTTCCTTGTCAAATGCCATGCCATGCAACCCGTGCAAAAAGTGCCAAAACTTTCATCATTTTAGCCAAAACTTCAAAGGGAAAAGTGATATACAGAGTTGCATTAAATTAGGAAAAAGTGCCAAAACAAAACATTACCAAAGTGGGTTTTGAAGAAACAAAAATCAAACCCATGACTCCAAATGTCTTTATATAGAATTTCCACAAGGAACATAGTCATTTTGCATACCAAGGTTAGAGAAAAACATTGCAAAGTGATTGGGAGAACTTGCGCGCGTTTTGAGTGAGGTTGGAGGTGTTTTCAAATGGGCGGCACACAGGTAGAGGGGCGTGGCGCACTAGGCGCTACCACGCAGTGTTAAATTAACATGGGCGTGGTGCACACAAACGGCGCGACGCACAGACAGAGAGGCGTAGCGCACACCCATAAAGGCCCAGTTTTGTTCCAAATTTGTAACAAATTGCTTTGAATCCCTTCCAATTGACAGGTAGGGTCGAAACCTCGGTTGCTCATCAAATTTTGTGGATATGATGATGGTTTATGGCCATTGATAGTTGCAATAACAACTCTTAAACCCTACCACTTGAAATCATCAAAACCATTGCTCTTAGGGTTGCAAATTTGTTGTGTTGATGCCAAGGTTCCTCCTCCCTTTCATTTTTCCCCTTCTTTCCATTATTCCCTTCCCCCCTATCCCATTTTTCCCTATTTTTACCCTACCCTAAAACATTACTAAACCCCTATTCCCTATCCCCTCCACTCATTTGTCAAATGTAAAACCCCAAAATCCTACCTTATAAAATCCCCAAACCCTCCTACATGTCCCTAAACAAAATTTCCCCCCATAACCCCTAATCCCATCATATTATTCCCCTTCCTAACACTCCCTTTTTTGCATTGTTCCCCTTGGTGCAGAGTTCATATCAACACATAGTTTCACTTCCATCATCAAAGGGCAGTCTAAGCACAATACACATATAGCAGTCATGGCTTCCGAGCATTCATCAGAGTATGAGATGGAAACCCAAAGTGATTCATCCTCGGAAGAACAAGCTCCCTAGAGACATCATAAAAGTGGCAAACATGTTAGGGATGAGACAACCACCCTCACAGAACTGTAGGCCTGCCCTCTTGCCATGTCATGTTTCCAGCATCTGTCATGTTTGGAGTTTTGTCAAAAGGTGGCTAGTGTTCGATTTCATCATGAGTTGGCCCGTATTTTTGTGCTTCACTTACATGGAGATCACTTTATCTTGGCCGGTGTCACCTTCACACTGACACCTGAAACTGTCTCATTAGCAACCGGCATACTGAACGTTGGAGAACCATGGCACAAGAAACAAAAGGTTGATCGACAACATTATGAGCCATACATTAAGGCCAACTTCTTGAGGTAGCTCAAAAGAGTCTTTCCATTCTGATATCTGAAAGATGAATATGCTCCACTCATGAAGTTGATCGTGAAATATTTCAGCTGTGAGGGGAGGTTCTCTCGTTTATATGCCTATCACATCAGGTTTCTCATGCACTTTACCAGGGTACGGATGATGAACATCCCATATTTCATTTGCAGGAACATAGAGA
>APFE030171529.1:0-14534 GCA_000404065.3 Pinus taeda
TTGTGATGTACTATTAGGCCAGCCATACTTGTGGAGGCGACATGCTGTGTATGAGTCAAGGCCTCGTGCTGTCATTATTTCTTTGAGTAATTCATTATATAGAATACCAGAGGTAGCCCCACCTACTGCCACCTCTTTGATCACTGCTAAGAAAGGCAACAAGCTCATCTCCCAGACCAGGAAATTCATCTGTATGGTTCAATCCCAAAGTAAGGGGAAGATCGTTGCTACATCCATGACCCCCGCAAAGGGTTCCTCCACCCAGTAGCAGCAGCAACAAAGGGATACGATCATCACAGAACACAGGAACAACTTCTCCTCACCCACAGGGGTACCACACAAGTTTCAGGTGGGCGACAAAGTTTGGTTGTATCTGCAGAGAGAACACCTTACCAGAACTCATCAGAAGCTCAGACCACTCCAACATGGTCCTTACAGCAGTACCAAGCCTGTGGGTAACAATGCTTTGGAGCAGAATATTCCTCCATTCCTTCACCTGCACCAAGTGTTCAATGTGGACCGTCGTCGACTATGCTTTCCACCATTACTGGACATATCAGACAGTGCAGAACAAGTTCAGCAGATGGAGGAACTCAACGCAATGGGGACCATTGCTTCCTAAGGGGGGAGGAATGATCCAGGTGGATGTTGGTGGCCACCACCTATCCCATTTGGACCCCCACAATTGTCTCTTTCAGCTTTTTCAGTTTCCTTAATTGTAGCACAACTTACTATTTTTAGCAGTTTTTTCGGGTCCTGAACTTCCGGAGCCGTTTTGAGGCCCTAAACGACGTTTTCTGGGAAATCTGGGGGAAACATGGGTCCATGGACCATTGTTTCCCTTCCCAAAAGTGGTATTTCTCGGATAGATCTTTCTAACGAGCTATCATACGCGTCAAACGGAGATCGTATGCCAAAGTTACGACCCCGGGAAATTGATGTACCAATTTACCCAAAACGGGGCCCACAATTTGGCGTTTCATCTTCTAGGGTTAGGTTTTGGAATGTGAAGGGTTTTCCATTGTTTCTCAACAATAAATAGGCCTTCGAGCCTCATTTTAAGATAGTTTGGAACAGTTCAGAGGCATGTAGCCGCACATCTCTTCTCAGAGATAAGCTACCATCGCCCTAGTTGGTTTATTTCCAATTCTGGTTGTAAGCATATTTCAGTATTTTCCATTAATGAAATGAAGCATTATTTATGCTGCATCTTTGTGTATATGGTTATCTCTGTATTTTATTGCGTTCCTGTTTAAATCTGGATTAGATTCATAGAGAAATAGATATATAGCTGAAGAAATGCAAGGAAGGACAAAGGAATGGAGGGGGCAAGACCTACTAAGCTGATATAAGTCTCCTTTTATTTTGGAGTACATGATCTCAAATTAGGTGGGGGAGGCATACCCATAACCGCCGACATAACTAAGTACAAATAATAATGGTGAGGCCAGCAATGTGGGACTAAGCTATAAAATAAATGATACATCAAATTTTGGAATCAATGCGCTAGAAAATAATACAATGAAACCCATATACATAATGTGCCTAGAAAAACATAGACTAGGACTGAATACAATAACACCTGAGTACATGAGACATAATGCCCCTCAAGATGAAATGGTGAGGGGGGAATCCCAACCAAATAATCCATGCTAAACATGAAATGGATATGAAGACCTAAATGGAGCATCTGAAGGAGACATGCATGTTGTGGGCATTGCAAGTGACTGAAATTGGACCCATCACATATGTGGAGTTGCATCTGAGGCTGGATCATAATCTGTGCACATCTAGCCATGTGGGTGGCTACATGAAGGGCCACTCCCTAATAAGTTCTAGAACATCTCACACACACCCAGGAATCATTGGTACAATCGTCTGGATCACTGAACCATTAAGTGTACAATTCTCAATCGTGAGATAATAAGCTGGCATCGAGCACATGAGAAAAAACCAAGTCAAAGGAAAACAGTGTTTCCATTTGCTTGATCTGAGGTACCAAACAAAAATGAAGGTGGAACCCAAGTACACTGCCCTCTAGACCACACTTCTAGAATAAATGTGTTGAAGTCAACAGAAGAGGGCCCACTAGAGTTAAGGCAATGAGGAATCCTCAACAAAGGCATGAGGGATCATAGTAAGGTGACTGATGAACCAACACCAGGGATGATGATGGAAAGAAACAAGATGAGGGGTAGACTAACAACTTCCCTTGTCAGAGAATGATACGAATGGTTGACCTGGCAGCGACTGACTTGGTTCCAAAGGGGATGGTTAGTTACTTATATGGGGGCTTTTCAAAGATGGAGCATTGTAGCTGGAAGTCAAATATGAGCACAATGGGATGAATGTGAAACAAAAATGGATGATATATTGTAACAAGACTCAAGGGGACTCACAAAAAACTCCATATATGCAAGGGTGACTCATCTTTAATGCTCTGAACAAGGGTAACTCGATCACGTTACCATATGGGAGAGGCTCGAAGGGGACCATAAAAACATAAGTAGATGATGGTTACTCATGATGAAAATTGACACATGAGTCAACAAGTGCACAGGTACACTGGTACCAGAGTACGTGTGGCTCAAATGAAGAAATTTGATTTTAATAGGCAGAAAAGTGAGACCTCTAGAAAAAATGGCTTCCTCGTGAAGTGTCAAATTACGAAAAAAAGGGGAGACCCATTATAAAAATCAATTGGATATTTCCAACGGTGCTAATGGTTCGTCAAACCGAGCTACAGTTTGGTCGCAATGAGTGATGAAAAAACTAGGGTTTTTCCTATAAAAGGGCTTCTTGCCCCCAAATAAAATTGTTTTGCATATTGAGCTATTGGAAAATTTGGAGGGGAGGAGAAGTCGTGAAACCTCATGGAGATCGTAGCGGGAAAACTAATCGTTAGAATCTGGATCTGCGAGTTAGAGGTAGGTGGCCTAAAATTACTCATCAATTTTGGTGGATTAGATTTTTAGATTAGGGCTTCAACTCGCTGGGGGAAACCCTACTCTTCCTCACAATCACAACGCACTTTTTGGACCCTATTCTACATTTTGGAATGCATAAACTAGGCCAATAAATGCATCCAATGCTATTTTGAGGGAAATATTGTGTATTAGGCTAAGGGGAAAAGCAGGATGGTGGGTCTCTGTTGAGCTAAAGTTTTGAACCAAAAATGTATGTCTTTGACTTTGAAATGATAAAACATAATGGTATGTTGCAGGTATGGTAGAGCTAAAGGTGTCGTGGTGAGAATGGGATTTGGAAACTCTTTGTGTTGAGATTCAGGGGAACCAAGCAGTCGAAGGTCGGGTTTTGGCACGGTATGGGAGCTGAATTTCTTGGAGAACCCATTAATGAGGGTTGGTGAGCCCTTCCTGTTGAGGATTGTGAGATATTGGGATCTAGATGAGGAGGCCTTTGTGGTACAAGAGCATAGGATCGAGATCACTATCTAGTACATATACTTTTTGATAGGATTTCCCCTGTTGGGGATGGTGGGGGAGATACATCTAGTGCTACCTCATGGGAGGCATATAAGGGAGGTTTTTTATTGTCATTGTGTACCAGGTGTTTGTGCAAAGGGAAAATCCATCCATATTAGGGTTGTAGAGATGCTAGAGACGCAAGCTATAGTCGCAATAATGGTGCAGATTTTTGGTAGTCATGCATTTCATCACATCACTAGGGGGAAAATGATGCTTGTGGAGAGTTTATTGGCAAGGACCTACTATGGGTGGGACCAGATGATTTTTTCATTGAAATGGAAATTTATTTTATGCAGGTGATGGACCAATGATAACTATTCATTCGGGATTTGTTTTATCATTCTTCTTTGAGAAGATCCTGACCATCCGACCACATGTATAGATTTGTGATAGGGGCACGCAAGAGCCCAGGATTTGCTACTGGGGGCAATTACTGCAACGAGGTAAAGGGGGAGGAGTGAAGCAGGTGTTTTGACATAATTTTTTTACACATTGTGACCAGATGCCATTGTACATAGATGAAAATCCATATAGTGGAATGAACTATCGAGGAGATCCTAACTTGCCACTTTCGCCAGGACGAGCATGGGGTCCAAATGGTAAGTGTTTTTTGTTATATATTGGTTGCATTTAAATTTTAGTAAATGTGTGTATGTGGTACTAATTTCTAAACTTATGGTATGAAAATATCGCATTGGTGAAGCCAGCAGGATATGTAGGATGAATTGTAGCACCTGGGGCCACATATCAAGGTGGTTCAACATCACAGCAAAGATCAGGTGGTGATGCTCTACTGGAGGATCTTCACCGTAGCTTTTACATGCTACTCACCAAGTTAACGGAGCACGTGTGGCATGAGTTAGAAGATCAGTATACATATGAGTGCATTGGTCTTCCCTCAAAATGGTAAGGTATCACAAGGCACATAGTTATGTCCAGTTAGGAAGATTGAGACTTACGCGCTGGTGGGATGGAATCATTGACTCGGGGGCCTTAAGATGATAGTGACTAGGCATAGGGACATGTGGGTCCCCATTTTTTTTTTGTAACATACTATGGGCATGTCAAATGTATTTAGAGTAGTGGACTCCAAACACTATATCTTGGATATTATGATACATAATATAGTTATGAATCTTTTGTGATGATTATGGTTCACCCTTTGTTTATGTTATGGATTTATTCTTGTATATCCATGTGATAAATTTGAATCTAGAATGTTATTTGCAATGGTATCTACATATTGATTTTGTGCTCTACGAACATGACTAAATGTAATGGATTCAAATTCACATACCAAAATATTAACTTGTATATATTTTCTAAATAGGACAGGATTACGCACATGATAAACGTCGTTCAATTGCATTACAAGTAGCAAGGAATCAAGACAAACATGAACGTGAAGGATGTGATGATCAAAGGCATCGATTAAAAAATATCACAACATCATATTCAGCCTAGTTATTGGTGGCAGATCTAATGCAAACGTGATTGGAGTAAACTAACAAATGAAAAGGGGTGAAAATGGCCCAAGTTGACGAGGCTAGATTCTTGGAGAAGCAACTCACACCATCGACATAACTAATATGAGATGTGGATGATGGATCCATCTAAAAGATGCAAGAAGGCAATGAATGAGATGATGGGGGATGCAAGCTATCTAAATGCAAGAAAAAGAAAAAGGTACATGCATTTTAATGGAAAGTGTTATGGGTAAAATTTCTTGAGGCATAGTGCATTGCAAAGGTTAGGAAGGATTTCTCCCTCTAGACCCTCCCAAAGGTATGACCCCTTGCCCAAACACTTACGGATGATGTGAATACCTAGCCATAATGGTTCAAACTTCCCATGCCCCAGGACATCATGAGCTCGGTCATTGACGAGAACAAGGTCACCTTCATGAAAGGTACCAGGGTGGAATTTCTAGTCATACTGAGCTTTGGTGTGCTTTTTGGCCACTTCGACGACTCGCAATGAAACACGACAGTCTTCATTGGCATGCTCAAGAATGATAAGTTGTTGTTCTAAGGGTTTGGTGACTAGGAGGAGTTCGAAGTCAAGGTGGAGGAAGGGGATTTCACACTCGATTGGTAAGACTTACTCCTCTCTGAAAACAAGGTGGAAAGGAGTGAACCTAGTGGCGGACAGAGGTTCTATTGGCCCACAAAGAAAGGAAGAGCATAAGATGCCAATTGGTCTTATATTTATTCACCATCTACTAAAGCATAGTTTTAAGGATTCCATTAACAAATTCAACTTGATCATTTCCTTGGGGTTAATAAGACGATGAATATTGATGTTCAAATCCCAACGGAGAGGATAGCTCATGATAGATCTCATCTTCAAAGTGTCGGCCATGGTCGAAGACCAATTATTTCGAAACCTTGAATCAAGCGATAACATGGTTAAATAAAAAGAGGGTTGTAGTAGTTACATTATTATTGAACGTGGGCATGGCTTCATCCCATGTTGGTGATATAGTTGACAACCATGATAATATACTTCTGGTTATTAGCATATGGGGGTCAACACTCCATAAAGTCAATAACCCATTTACAAAAAGGATTGGTTGTGATTACAAGATAGAGGGGAGAAGGTGGATCTCATGCCTTAGGGGCGTATAATTGACAATTGGGAAGTGTTTAACTACGTCAATGTAATCACTAAAGAGATAAAGCCAAAATTACCTATGCGCATGGTTTTCTAGGCACTGGTCATTCTGGAGAGGTGACCACTACAAGCGCCACCATAACAGGCATTGAGCACTTTCTTTGTTTCATCATGGGTGAGACAATGATGAAAGATAATGTCGAGACCACAACGATAAAGAGCATCATCGATGAGGATATAGCGAGGGGGTTGATGTAAAGTATGCCATCGATCATCACGAGTGAGATGGGGAGTGAATTTATGGGTTCTTAGATAGGTGAGGATGTCAACATACCAAGGATCATCTAAGGTAATGGTGAACAATTTTTCATCTGGAAGATCATCATTTACTGACGGATCAAGCGCACCAGTAGGAAATTCAAAAAATGATTTCATCAAGGGCTAAACCTTTCTTACTCTTAGGGGTGACAAATTCAAGATTGAATTCTTGAAGGATAATAATCCAATGAGCTTACTTCACGTTGATGATCTATCGACTCAACAGGAAGGTCATGAGGTTGAAATTAGTCACAACTTTGGTGGTACACGTAAGGATATAATGACAAAGCTTTTTAACAGAGAACACAACAGCCAATGCCAACTTTTCTTCATGTGAATAGGACACAAGGGTACATTTAATGTTCTTAATGACATAATATATTACTTGCTCATTCCCAACACCATCTTCTTGGATTAGGACCCAGCAACCGAATAGGTGGATGTAGAGATATATAAGATGAGATCCCTCTCAAAGTTAGGTGGATTGATCAAGGGAGTAGAAGTGAGAGCATGTTTGATTTAATTGAATACTATTGAGCTTGCTCGTCCCAAACAAATGGAATGTTAGATCGAAGGAGTCAAAGAAACCCATGTGCAATGGTGTCACAATCAGGAAAAAACCAACGAAGAAAGTTGGCTTTACCTTGGAGTCTTTGGAACTGGTGAAGGGTACGAGGAGGAGGAAGTTTGAGAATGGCTTTAACTTTTAAAGGGTCAAGAGTGATACCATCTTTGGACATAATGAAGCCAAAAATTCAGTCGACAAGAACACAAAATACATGCTTAAGGGGGTTGAGACAAATGTTATACTTGTGAAACCGAAGGAAGATGGTACACAAAACATGTAGGTGTTGTGACCGAAGCTTGGAATGAGCGGTGAGATTGTATAGATATGTGAGGATAATATGAGCCAAGGCATGGAAACAGTAAGACATGGCACGTTGAAAAGTGGCCCCAACATTCTTTAAACTGAAAGGCATTACCCTATAAGAAAAAATTCCCCACGAACTAGTGAAGGCAGTTTTAAGTTGATCATCATAATAGATACATATCTGGTTATATCCAGAGAATCCATACATAAAGGAAAGAACCTCATGCCCCACACACTCATCAATGATTTTGTCTATGAAAGATGTGGGAAAGTTGTCTTTGGGACAAGCTTTGTTCATATCATGAAAGTCCTTACAGACATGAATGGTGCCTTGTTTCTTTAGAACGAGAATAGGATCAGACACCCATGTGGTGTATTAAATAGTATAGATGAAACCAGCCCGCTTGAGCTTATAAATTTATTCTTTGATAGATTCACATTTGGAGGGATGGATAGGCCTTTTCTTTTGGAGGACAGCGATGGCATCGGTCCAAGAGTCGATGTGATGTTCAACAATGACAGGATCAATTCTAGGCATCTCATAATAAGACCAGGCAAAAACATAGCGAAATTATTTGAATAACTTAGTGTACGCATCAATTTCTTCTGATGTGCATTGTGCCTGCAATATGATATTTTGTTTTATCCCTGGTTTATTTGAAATGTTAATTTTGATGGTAGGAGATATGTTATCCATATTCGCTTCTACGAAATAATCTGGTGCAGGAATGAGATTTCTAAGCAATCGACTTCACCATGAATGAAGTCTTTAGATTCCATAGCATATTGATCATGGGTTTTTTGGAAGGAAGTATGCACGATGGTGCATATCATCCCAAGGATAATAAGGTTTTTTCATGGCTTCCATGATGTCTTCATCGGAATGAAATATAGTATGATAGGATGAAGAGAGACCAAATGATGAAGAGGAGCTACCTGAGGCATCTTCATGAGAGACAAGGTTCACATGTGCATCGTCAATGCTAGGAGACGGATGACTAGTAGATGTAACATCTATCAATGTTGAGACCAAAGTGTTCATTGAAGAAGGTTCGACTAAATAACAATAGGAAATGTCAAGAGAGTCTGAATAGATTTATCCCATGGATGAGGATAGGTAGAAAATAGGAGTGGTACTATCCATCATCTCAACATCAGGAGGAGTGATCATGATGGGTGGTTGAGAGACCTCATGTTCTAAAATAATATTGGGACCAAAACCGCAGGTAGAGGGGAGGTGGACTCACTACGAGCAGCATATAACTCTTGAAACACTTGAAGTGTATCAAAAAAGTCTTCGAGATGGGGATAGTGATGAGAATAGTGACCATAGTTATCACACAAAGCACAAGGATCATTCATGTGTAAGAATTTGTTCTTCTTAACTTACTCGGGTAAGGTGACATGGACCATAGGAATGTTGGAGTCAGGAAAGGTATCAAAGACCACATTCTTGATAAGAGGGAGCTTAGGACAATTATTGGTGACATGTCCAACAATGTCACACAAAGTGCAGGGAGGAGTAGGCTTTGGCATCTTAGGAGGAGTTGGAGTTGGATGGGGTGCCTTGTCTTTGGTTCCCTTTTTCTGGGCTTTTCCCCCCTCACCATATGTGTTTGCAATAGGACTAGGTTCCTATTGAGGTTGTTGTGGAACTGAAGAAAAGGAAGGGGTAGGAATGACAGGTTGAACTCGTTTCAAAGCAGTGTAACATTTGAGTTGATCAGGATGATTGTTTACAGGAGGATAAATGTACTAATGGGATCCCTAAGGTAACGTTAGGTAAATTCAACGCAGCCATTACAGGTGTAGAATAAACTCCAAGGGGTGAGAATAAGAATGGTATATGACCAAAAGGGTAATGACCTAGGGGAAATTCTTTGAGATGGTTAAGACCTAGGGGAATGGTTTTGGACTGAAAAGGACTAGGAGAGATACCATCAGAAGGAAATGGACCTTGAGAAGTAATACCTGAAGGCTAGGTTGAGTTAGGAGTAGCAAGTTGCATAGGTGTTGATTAGTGTGAAGGTGTACCAGACCGCTTTTGGGCATATCGTGATGCTTGAAGCATGTAAACGCTGGGAGAGATAGGCTTTGAGGGGGTATGTGATGGACCATAATAAGCTCCAAGTAGTGTGGAATATTTGTAGACTCCACGTGAAACATTGGTGAGGGATGACACAATCTTATTTACAATCATCGATGACATAGTGGACTGAGGGGCAGTTTGAGACTTAGGATCATAGTAAGACAATTGATCAATAGTGGCGATAATTCCATTGATCAATAATGGCGATCTTTCCATTATGGGGAAAGCACATCTTTTGAAAGACCATAGATGTGACAGAAGAAATGGCATAGATATAACTATGACCCAAGAGGATGTTATAATCTAATGGGGCATCAATGACCTCAATGTCAACGAAGATTATCTTGATCGAAATAGTAATTGGACAGTTGTGATATAAGTCGAGGGGCTATGAGGGATGACCGTCCCAAGCATAAAGAGTGATGGTGGATGGGGAAGGTTAGGTGAACCAAGTTGCTTCAAAACACTGGCAACCATCACACATTCTTGTATGACATAGCATTGAACAGTGGTGTTTCTTATAGAGACTAGGATTTGAAAGGCAATAGATGAAGGAAGGGGGGAGAGCTTTCACTTTGTCAACGTCAAAGGCAATCATATGATTTTCATAAGGATCCAAAGCACCCAAAGAAGATAGGAGAGCTTTTCGTTGGGATGGGCATGTATGGAGGACTTCCAGCGTTGACATGTATGGAGGACTTCCAGCGTTGACTTCTACTATGCTCTGGGTGTGCGAGGTTTTAGAAGAACCAATGTTTCGATGCAATGGACTTTTGGGGATCTTAGGGATAACCTATACCTTAGGCTAATGGATATGTAAGGTACCATTTGATTTTGACAGAGGCTCAGTGGAAACTTGAGGTTGGGAATCAGTTGTTGACTTTGCAGGAGGCTTGTCATATTGGTGCGACCGAGTCTGAAGGTTGACTTTTTCGGTATTAACTTCATCGGAATTCATCATAAGGATCTAGTAATCATTGGGACCATATTGTGAAGGTGGAGGAGTTGCATGACCTTTTGTAGGTTGAATAGAAATATATCATTGATGAGGAAAAGGATTGGTAAGCACATCCGGTTGAGATGAAGCAGGAGGAGGAAGAGGTGGAGCCATGGGTTGAGGTCCTCTAGAAGCAACTACTTGAGGTTACCATACTTGGCACATCTAAGGTAAAAGGGGACACTCATGGGTATAATGGTTGAATACATCGTAACATGCACAAGGTTTATTTGTACAAAATCCCTATTTTTCTTGGGCTATCCACCCTATTGTTAGGTTGCGGGATTAGGCTGATTTCCCTGAGGGGCATTAGGTGGTGGACCTTGTTTACCCTAATTACCTTGAAATGGTTGGTTCCTATTACCTTTCTCATTGCTCCATTTCTTGGGATTGTGGGGATTGGTTGCACTCTACTAAGCATACACTTGACCTTGAGGAGGAGGTTATTGTTGTAGTATAGGTGGAGGCATGGGGGCTGAGGCATTGATGTCGAAGGGGATAGAACGCTAGGTGGTGCATACGGATAGTAAGGAAAGGGGGAAACATTGGGATAAATAGGTTGAACAACAACTGGCCCTTACATCGACTGATGCGGATGGTGATATGCATATGATGTGCCTAGACCTGGATAAGTGTTGCCATGAGAAGTATTGGGAGGGGGATAGGTGTAAGAGGAATGTGTTCTCCCATGGGGTTAGTCATAACTCATCGAAGGTGGAGTGTATGGTGGAGGTGGAGGATGTGAAATGGATCCAATGATACCATCCGCAGCATGATATGTCCCTGGTGCACTAGCAATACCAAGTTGAGGTAGATCGGGAATGACAATGTAAACATATCCTGATTTTGCATAGATCACGTTATATTTCAAAGTTACTTGGAGCGCATATTCCTAACACTAGGGGAAGTGGAAAGTGACATAAATACCAATGGGGGCCAGAAGCAATCTAAGGAACCAATCCATATAGACATGATCTTTGAATTTAGGAGCTTTACATATGTTCCTCCTTCTATGTCATTCTTGAACATGATCAAATAGGTGGATGGCAGAAGTTTGACGGAAAGAGGTCAAAGGTTCAGTACCAATGTCATATCAAAGAGGTAACTGGAAGTATGACAAAAAATATGTGGCTATAGTCATGAAGGTGGAATTGGAGGCATGTGGTTGGTCCACATACCATTTGGCAGCATCTCCAATAAGGGTGCATTGTAACAAACGAAGACGAATGGAGTCTTCAGTGATGGAATTAGATGAACACCACATATGAAATGAGCGAACGTGATTTGCAGGATCTTTTGCAAGATTACCTTCGAACTTAGGGATGTCAAAAGGAATCTTGTTAGGCATATCAAGCCAACTGGGGTCATGGAGAAGAGGTTCATTGATGACTAGCTGAAATTAGGGAGGCTCAAACCATCCATAAAAGGAAGCAATGGAGTAGGAATGACAATATTGGTAGATGTTCCTCTTGTGGGATTACCTTGGTTACCACCTGGTTTTCCCACATCCACGTTTGTTCCTGACATGGTGGCAATATGGAATTGGGAAGATGCGGAATCAAAGGAAGAATAAGAAGAATCAACAGAACCAGAGTCAAAATGAGGACTCAATGGAGGACTAGGAGGATGAACTCTAACTCAACGGGGGGGATTAAGATGTCTATTACACTGAAATTTGTCACCATGACTATCTGCAGTTAATATGGCTCCATCAATAGTCATATTATCCTCCTGGTCAAGCCTAATACCTCTACTCTTCATGTCAAGCTTCAAAAAAGAGAGAAAGTCACTAAAAACATGTTTATCTCTGGGTACGTAGGTTCTCTCTACCTTGCCTGCGTGTACGCATCCCAAACTCATTGTACCTATGTACTTGTATGCTCTGTAAGTCAAGGGATGGGTGCGTACCCCTGTAAAGGTCAAAAGGCGCGAGTTTCCTCTTAAAAAAGTTACTTGTGGTCACTTCTAGAGCCTTCTAGAAGAGTGTTTGACGTGTATTGAGCGCCTCCAGATGGTTCATGCATCCCAATGATAGAGGAACTTATCCCATCAAGAGAGGAGCTACCCCATCCAAAAGAGGGAGTATCCCATTGATGTTGGAACTGAATAACTTCCTCTAGAACACTATAAATACAGGCCTTGGGCAGAGGAGGGGAGGTTGAAAGCTAAACATTCCAAAGGGTAGACTGCTGGAATTAGGACTTCCTTGTAGAAGCTTGTGAGGAGAGATTACCATCCTTTCTTGTTTCATTTGGAAGTGGGTGAGCTTGTCAAAGTAGAGGAAAACTCTTGCTGGACCCTGGGAGAACTTGCACAACACCAAGGCTCAGGTTGTAATGGTTTCTTTTGTTTCCTTAATACAAATAAGTCCATTCTTCTCAATGATTTGTTGTTAATGAATTGTTTCATATACTCCTTGGTCTATATGTTGAATATGCTTTGTTTTATGGATTATTTATGTGTAATGTAATCGTTTGATTGTTAGTGTATGCAGGTTTCAAAGTGAAGGAGGAGCTCATCTGGATTGAAGAGGCTGGACTGCTACAACAAGCGTTGGACTTGAGGTAGGATCAGAAAACACTTGGTTTCTCATAGAATAATGTATGTTTAGAGAAGGATTGCTCTTAATTGTCTTGTTTGTCACTAGAGAGAGTCTTAGACTCCTAGGGAGGTTAGTTTTGTCAGCAAAAATAACTCTTTCCGCATGACAAATTGGCGACTCCACTGGGGAATCCATTGACGTGCTTGATTTTTCTTTTGAGTATTACTTTGATCTGAAAAGAGTCTTGTTTATTTTGTTTTTTGATTGCTTGACTGTGTTTTTGGGTGGATTAGCTTAGAGTCTAGTCAGAATTTAGTTTTTCTTCATTTTACAGCAGTACGCACCCTCTGCGTTAGACACAGTGCGTACTTGTACGCACTGTATCTTTGTACACAAAGCGTAGGTGCACCTGGTTAAACAGGCTGCCTGCGTACCCTTTTAAAATTGAGAAAATTCCAATTTTATCCATTTCTTCCCTTTAGATTTTGTTTTTCTTAGTCTTCACTGCCCAGATCCACTGGTTGTATGTCAAAAATCTTCACCTGCACTTGTTCCATTAGTGTTGAAAGTTTTAGTGAAATTCACTGAGATTTTAGCCTTAGGGTTTTGATTTTTATGTTGGTCCTGTAGTGACTTTGGGTTTAGAAGTTGCGAAGCCTTAGATATCTCTGGTTTTGTCAGTCTTCTTACGAGTCAGACCAGTCGTAAAGTCTACCCGCATGAGCAACCTACCTTTGTGTTGCCTCTTTGCAAAATTTCAATATAGCTTGTTCATTTAAAGTTGTGAATTTCATTTTCAAAAAGAACAAAAGAGATTGAGTTTTTGTTTTGATTAGTTTGTGATTCTGCATAAACTAGTCCTTGGACTGATTGTTGCCAAGTAAAACATCCCGAAATCATCTTAGTAGGCTTTTGCTTCTAAGATTTACTTGTTAGTGAAAGATTAGGTAAATTTCCTTTGAATTGCTTTTGAGTGATTTTTCATAGATTTTCATAGATCTTGAAATTTCTTTGATTAGATTAGTTTTATATGCTTTTATTAAATAGGAAAATATCAACGATCTCCTTTGCAAAGTTTGCTTTAGAGTAGCATTTGACGTCTTGAAAAGAGAAAGGAATTTTTTCGTGAAATAAAGAGTGGTCATGTTTTGTGCGCTTTGAAAGATAAAGAGAATTGTTTCTTTAATTGTCTATTAAGGAAGTTGCTTTATCTCAGAAAATTGCATTCTCTCAACTCTCTTAATTAGAAAATTCATTGAAAAGGAAAAATAGTGTAAATCATCTTAGGTGCATCTTTTAGAGAATTGGAGTCGAGTCTATACACCATCAAGTTTCATCTCCATCACCTTTGTCTTAAAGAACAGCCATTAAAATCAACGCTTAAAGTAAAATTAACTTAGAAATTTTATGTTTCTAGGGGCTCTGAAGCACAAACATAGATTAGGCTAGTGTCTTGGAGTAGGTGAGTAATTAACTCTCCAAGACTATTAAAACAAACAAGTAGCTTATCTTGTGATAGAATAAATCCAGCTGTTACATTTATATTCTGGGAAAGCTCCTCTTAAAGGAGAAGCACGAGCTCGTGTCCGAACCAGTGAGAGGATCAATCCTCCCTC
>APFE030171534.1:0-15398 GCA_000404065.3 Pinus taeda
TCTATAATAAAGAAACACATCTTGGTTCCCGATATGCTTCTTCTTTATGTTTATGATGTTCATGTTTGAATTTCATGTATGAATGGTTGTTTAAAGTTCATAACTAACTTCCTTCTTTTATAACATAAAGATGATTTCTGTATAAATCTTTGTCCATATATTGTTGCATTCTTTGGAATTGTTGGTTTTGCAGGGCAAAGGAGCGAAAGGGATGTGAAGAAGGGTTTGGACCCTTGAGGAACTACTCGAACGTAGGACCTGAGGTACATCCTTCTTACTTTAGAATTAGCTTTTACTAACATAATGGCTGTGTGTATGCATGTTTCTTTATTTAGACAACTTTCAATCTGCTAGGGTTCCACCCAAAAGCCCTAGGGGATAAAATCCCTCAACAAAATTGGCGACTCGCATTTCCGATCACGTTCAGGAATGGAGATGGAGAAAGGGGCTCATTAAAGCCGAAATCCCTCCGGAGTACCGTCTCAGCTCGCTCTAACTGTACTTTCTTTTTCTTCCATATCTTTAACTATGATGATGTTTTCTCTTTTTGGTATGGTGCCCAAAATTCTCCTGCATTCCTTTGCTATATGTCCAAGCTTGTTACATGCATAACATCTTACATGTTTCATATTCCTTCTGTAGCAGTCAACGAATTTGTGACCAAACATATTGCAAGCAAAACAATATCCCTTAAAGTACCTGGACCGTGATGATGTTTCTGTGTGATGGTCTTGAACCATTCTACTTCTACATCTGCCTACAACATGCCCAAAATTATGACATATAAAACATGCAACATTATTCATCAAAGGAAATAACCGTCTACCACTTCCACAGTTAGGAGTAAAGGATTGTCTTTGAAGACTTGTTTTCTTTGGTTGTTGATGGGGTTGAACTCTCATCTCCTTGTTGAGCATTTTAGATTTTGCATTAGAGTTCCTTGCCTCACCTTGTGAGCTAGATTCACCTTCAATAGATTCATAAAAACCAAGACCAGTTTTGATAGCAGGCAACCTTTGACTACTAAGAATATCATCCAAAATCTTAGTACTGTCTTGAAATCGTAATAATTTATCTTTTTATTATAATTTACCTTTCAAGATATTTACCTCAACCTAATGTTGTTCTTCCTTTTCTAGATATTTCTTTTTCAAGATTTCTCCAGACTTTCTTCCTTCTTCCACTTGAGCTTTTAAGCTTATAACTTCTTCTTTGAGGGCACTCTCCCTTTTGTTAAATAGATCTTGTTGATCTATGCTTTTATCTAATGCTTCATTTGCTTGTTCATCTTCAATCTAAGGTGATTCACAATTTGAATACTTGCTTCCACCTAATGGCAGGTTGTCACTATTCCTTTGAGTTGTCTTCTTCTTTTGACATGCTTTCTTTCCCATTGTTCTACGGATCTCCTTCAAGCGATCAAGCTTCTACCAAAGGACCTGCTCTAAAACCAATTATTGGAAATAATACTAGTGGGGGGGGGGGGGGGGAGATTAGTATTAGCAAATAAGTAACTCTTTCATTTCCATAATCAGATTCATATATGCTACTTCAGTTAAGGGAACCTGCGTGTACACGCAACTGTGTTTAATGCAACTAGCATATATCCAGAAAACTTATGATTCAGTTAATTCATCATATGTTGATCTTTAATCAGTGCATTAGAACTTCATTAACCATGTAAACAGTAACTAGGTGCAGAAAAAATAGAATAGATCATCACACATAAGAAACACACATGAACACCATGATATAAGGTGGAAACCCAATGCAAGACAAAAACCACCTGCCGTCATCTTCCTTTAATATAAGAGAAACCTGTTTACAATCTTGTACTGGTGCAGACTCATACCAGTACACAGGCACCCACCTGCAGAAGGCTACAACCTTCTCTCGTTCTCCAGCTGCTACTGGAAGGGAGCTACAACCCCCTAGCTCTTGTACTAGCCGATATGTTTACTAGTTCATAGGCACCGACCTACTGAAGGCTACAACCTTCACTCATTTTCCAGCTACTACTGGAAGGGAGCTCCAACCCCCTAGCTCTTGTACTGGCCGATATGTTTACCAGTACATAAGCGCTGACCTACAAAAGGCTACAACCTTCTCTCTTCCTACGACCTTCTCTCTTCCTCCAGGGACCATGTTTCATAAATTTTTAGACTGGATACACCTGCATCATCAATCTTTGAATCACCCAACACTGAATCACTGAAACCTTGTCAACAAAACGCAGTCACCAAAACACAGAGCAGAACACAAAACTCTACAACAACAACCAAATCCAACTGCAACTTCAAATATCATACTTCATACTGTATATGCTACTCTGATGAGCCGAACTAGCATGTATACACGCGTTTACCAAAGCAAACCCTCGTACCGATCTGCAAATATTTACTCATAACTTTGCAGCTATTCCAAACATCAGTCATACCCAGATCATAACATTTATACAATAAAACATGCGTCAATAATTCAGATCTAGTCTATCCATGATCAAACCACATAATGATAATACATTCCAAGCCTTATGATCTCGATCCATCATTCATCATCATCCACATAGGTGCATCCTTGGTTCAGATCAAGCAAAGCATCACAAACCCATAACCAGCATACTGGATCTCCCACTTCATCAAATATTCAATCCTTGCACACTTTCCCTTTGGCCTAATGATCTTCTTCTCCTTATATAGGTTTAAGCCTCTCCCAATACCATGGTCCAAAACCACATAGGACCGATACCTTGGACCCAATACTTGGGGTCAATACCTCAGACCAAATACCATGGACCAAAACTTAGTTTTCCAACATGTACGTGCCTTTCCTTCTGTGAAAGTGCGTGTGTCCGTTATACCCACCTTTGTATATAGAGAACCTGTGTGTATACGTGACTTGGTCAATGGTGAACCTACGTATACCTTTTCGTATACGCGACTTTGTATATAGTGAACTTGCGTGTATACGTGGCTTTGTCAATGGTGAACCTGCATATACCTTTTTTTCTTCATTCTTTGTTGTTTACCTACTATATTGTGATCTTTAATCTGAGGGAGTTTCCATCAAGGACAACACCTGTGTCATACCTATATCATAATGCCAACACACCAGCTAATCCCTCTCACCTATGGTCATGGTCATAATAGTTGTTGAGAACCGACGGCCAAGGCCTATCCACCTATCCCCTCTACCTATGCCTTTGCTTTGGTCACATGGGTGATGCAATAATACTAGGGCTAGGTCCATGTCTCCACCCTTTCCACCAAAGCTCTCAATCGTTTGTCATAGGTTGTATGTTGGTAACAAAAACAAGGGGTTGGGGCCAAGTGCCCTGCCCCTCCCCCCTATGTAAAAACTATATCACTTTAAATAAAAACGACCACCCATATATTTTAAGAACTAATGGTGCTACTTGGAGGTAGTGCATTGTGTTTTTTGTGGGAGGTCTAGGGGTTGCACCCCACTGAGGCCCTTCAACCCTTATGTAAAGATTTTTAGCCAATAAATGAGGTCCATGTGGTGCCCTCTCATTAGGCCACATGGCACCTCATGATTGGTCCACCCAATCAACAATGACCAATAAAATCATGCCACCTTCACCTGTATGAAATTTCCACGTGTCGAGATAGGATTGGTCCACCATCATCCGTACCCTGCATAGTCAGTTCTACAGACTTCCCAATCAACCTTGTTGTTGACTTTTTAATTGTTGGTAAAAAACTTCAAAATGTCATAACTTCTTCATACATCGTTAGATTTAGATGATTCAAGCAGGGTTGGAATTAGGATGATGAACACTAAAATTTGATATCAGTTTCAGGATATTCTGAACACTTTCAGTTTTGAGCCTATTTTTATCTCTGTATCACCAAGCAGCTAAAGGCACTAACCCCCAAAACAATGTGGACCTCCATTTCATCCATCTTCAAACTAAATCCACTCCCTTTAGCACAAATTCAAAACCAATACAAATGCTTCAACAAATATTTCCACTGTTAAACACACCATTAGTGGTAATAAACATTCTTCTCTCATTAGCAATAACAATATAATATCAATCTCAATGAGAAAAATCAACAAGCCTCATGTAGATCATCAATATCCTATGTTGACAACATTTCCTATCATCAAAAAATTCTATCACACCATCTAAAAGTTAGGCTTTTATGTACAATGACTAGTTTAGGCATCAACAAAACCCTCATTAGCAGTTCATCTCTTTAGCCATCATATATCATAATTAATTTAGCAAGTAAAAAGATTCAATCATCAACATACTAATATTGATTGCAACACAAACCTTAAATTAGCATTCAAACCCTAACAACAATAGTAATCTAATTCTGATGTTCTTGCTCAAATCACGATCTTCATCATCATAATAATACATTGTCATCCCCCCATGGAAAATGCGAACTCCGACCAACTTTCATAACCATGCTGAAGGAAAATAGATTGGATAACCATTTGACTCAGTGCATACACTCCTCTACAAGTCAACACATTTGAATTTATTCCAGTGTGATGGTTGTAATCCCATACTTTAGGTTGTTGTATGAGATCTCAACCAAGGCTTGATTTTTAATCATGAGGCCTCATTATTATGAGGAAAGGCTTCAATTGGAGTGTTATGAGGTTGGTTTCATGGCCAGTCATATATCCTCCTTAACTTTACCTTCAACTAGGTCTATCACTTTGCAGTATCATTTATATCTTCATACATTCTTTTTGCTTCCCCTCTTCTTGTCCAAGACTACCATGCTTTCCTTCCTAATCTTCTTCTTTCATTCGCCAGTTGGTCCCTACATTGGCTTGCATTAGCCTTCACGAAATTGGAGTAATAGTATTGTGATCCTCCTCCATTTTGGAAACTTTCATCCTCATACGAGAACATGGGGAAAATGGCATTTCACCCGACCTTCACATCTCTATGTGATGGTACACCTCTCAAGGAAGGTGCTCTTCTACCTCTTGGTAAGTAGGTGACTACAATTTTCTCTCAAATTGATGGTGTCTCTCCTCGTGAGCATCACTAGCCTCTGGTTCTTTTCTCGCATCTTTTCTATGTTGGTTTGGTTCTTTATGTTGTGGAGCATGAAAACCTCCTTTGAAAATTCAAGTACTTCACGGCTCTAGTTGGTGGCTTCTCTCAACTCATGTCCTATTGAGTTTTCTCAACTCCCATTGTTGTAGGGAAGTTCTAGATAGGGTTTCTAAGTCCCACTGGTTTACTGTGATAATTTTGTGGTGGCTTACATTTTTCCCAAGGCCCTTGGTTAGTTTGTGGTTCATGGGTGGCTTGTCAATGCATGGCTCTGCACCCATGGATTTCATCATCGCTCCTCAAGATTTGCGGTGGATATTTGTTGAAGTTAAGGTTCTTGGTTACCTTGTGGTTCATCGGTGGAAATTTTGCATAAGGTTTTACATATGTGTCTTTCATCATGGCTCATCCAGCTTTGTGGTGGATCACCATCATTGTGAGGTTCTTAGTATACTTTTGGTCTGTGGGAGAAACACCTCAGTTGAGCTCTACACTTGTGGCTTTTATCATGGGTCTTACAGGTCACAACACAACCTTACTTTTAGTTTTAATTGTAAATGAGCAACTCAATTTTGTTATGGATTGGCCAAAGAGACTCTCCAAAATAGAGCTCCTATATTTTTTCTCCCTTACAACTCTATGTGTACAATGGAAATGTTTTTTTTTTCTCTACCAAACTAATAAAAAAGGATAAATGTAATCTCACAACCATTAATTTTTGTTATTGGTGTGGTTTCCTATAGGGAAAGCCAATAAGATAGAGAATTATCTCATTTAAATCTCAATTTCAGTAATAAAAAGGTGAACTTTACACACAAAAAAATAATACACTTTCATCTACAGTGCACAAATTCTTTAGTATAGAAGTAGAACATTATCAACATTAGGCATCATCATATTGAACATTTGCAAATAAAACCCTATACAATTCATAGCTCAGCAAGTAATTCAATCCTAGATATCAACTAGCAACAAAAACCCTATATTTATCGAGCTTATAGGAAACAATCAAGTATCAATAGTTAAAAATTTGAATACATCCTCAAACAACCTTGGTTGCAAATAAATATCAACAAATAATGAATCACAACCCACAAATTATGATCATCAATAAGCTACATATTGTCTATTGGAAAAACATTCTTGGAGTTCTAACCACCATATCCAATGTTAACCTTAGCTCATCATCATGCATTAATTCTTAGTAATAAAAGTATTGATCTAATTCATAAGTATAGGTAGTCATATGACAAATTCTGAGCTCAAACACTATCAATTTGTTCTTACTTTCAAATAGTTAATAAACAACGAATAAAACTGACATAACACATTCCCCTTAAACCCTGGAAATACAAAGGTTAGGATGACTTCAAACCCGCAGTGATCCTTTGTGAAATTCAACCACATCAACAATAATATTTTCACTATGTAACAACAATATCCTTGATTTCATTGATAACAAAGACCAAGGCAAAAGAAACTAGGCTGACAACATAAAAATTGTTTAATACTAGTTTATATATACATTGTTACACCTCCAAAAATGGCCTTCTACAAATTTGGTGGCACTAATAATCATACTCTTGTCACCAATCTACTTTGGCCTTTCAAGTTGTACTTAGTTTAACACATAAAACATCAATATATTTATGAGACTAGCCAATCACAATACATCATGATTCTAGAAATTCCTTACATTTTTATAGGTTGTATTGAGCCAAATAATAGGCATCATAGCAATAAAAAACCTCTAATAGTTATTTAGGTTATATTACTTAGTAATAACACATTCATATATTCCCTAGCCAACAATTAATAGTTATATCATATCAAACAACTTTTCACCATAAACTCTAGCTTAGTTGACTATAATTGCACAACAAGGACACAACAACTAGCTGCAACAGAAACAAATAACAAGAAATCAAATACCCACATCACATATGATCTCATCAATACCGCAATATTCCTATCGATCCAATAACATAGATAAAACCTTACACTACTAAACATAAGAATTGTTATTATGTGAGCACCACTGTTACTACTTAAGGGAATACTCTAATCTAGAAGCATCTAGTAATGATTTCATCAAACATGTGATCTTATGCTATAATTGTACCATGCTAGAACAATGATTAGATCATGAATTATGAACAAGATTTCTAGACTAGCCACCCTTCATCACATCAAGTCCATGCATACATTAGATTTCACTAGATTGTGCACTGAATTGATACCTTGCAAACAAAGATTGCACACAGAATCAATACTTTATAGAAACCAAATTACATATGTGGATAACTCAGGAAAAAATAACAATATACATATGCTAACTATGACCTACAACTTCCAACACTAAATTTCAACAAACTTTATGTTCAAGACGGAAATCATTTTCATCAAATAGAGTACAATCATTAATTATGCATCACTAAATTGAACAAATCCATTTCTATGAAAACAAGTAGAAGCAAACTATTAGCACATCCGAGTAGTTTATTGACACACAATTAGTGGTAAACAAGTTATATACAAATGTGTTATAACCATTCCTCATGAGTTTGAATCATTGTTACCATATATTCAAAAGAAACATGTTGCAAACAATCATTGTTTAATCAATAGAACAGGGCACCATCACCCCTAGATTGACCAAGGGAAGTTTTTCTCATGCACCAAAGAGCTTGTGATCAAGTGTCCATGTGCACACTTAATTTTTTTTTCCCAAGGATAGATGATATCTTTTATCCATGTTAAAAGGAAAATTTTGCATCTAAATTTATAGTGTTTAAGCCTTAGGCCTAATCAAGATGTGTGTTACAGTACTAAGGGCGAATGAATGGTAAATTCCCCGATAAGAACCTAATGGAGAAAACCACAAACACTGAAAGTAATATTATAGGTCGATGGGTGTTATTTCAAGACATGCAATATTGGTTGCAGATGTTGGTTAAACATTGGAAATCCTGGTTGCAGACATTGGTTATGAATTTAGAGGTATGCAGATTAGGCATGGAATAAGAGCTCCATAGGGTTAACCTTTACTTTCTCATTCCATCCACCCGTAACTTCGTCTGGCCTCTTCTTTGATGTCTTTCCTTACATCAAACCCTCAATGGTCACTATGTGCATCATCATCATGCTAACCTTGTTGAAGAACTCATTATAGAGATACATCATTAATTGACATAGAAGCTATCAAAGGGTCACTCTAGAAATTATATTATATCAGGGGTAAGCTCATTGTAGAGAGCCACATCATCAATCATGTTGCTTACTACATCAATGATCCATGCCACTTAACATTAGTGCCAACACAATAATTCCAAAAATATCCCCCTCTCGCATTGATGGAAACCATCTACTAAAAATAGATTTGTGGTTGATCTGTCTCTCCTCATTTGACAACAATAGAAAAGGGAAACATATTGGGAACATCTATTACAATGACAATATACCTCAAGTACCAAGTCGATCTATAAAAATAACATCTCCTAAATCCTTTTCCTTCTAATACTTGTGACTGCTCCATCTACTATTATTTCATGATGTGCCTGCTAACACCAATGTTCCAATCAAAACACTTGCTCCCTTGAGCATGTGATATACCTTCAAATAAATCATTAAAAACCATAAAATGTGACATCAATGTCAAACAATGCCAAAAATGTACTGATCCATTTTATTATTGGGTATTATCCCCCTAGGCATGTGGGACACTCAAAAATACTCATTCAGTTTCATTCCTTCAAATGTGTCCTATTTATTCCCCAAGTGTTCATGCTTTATTCTTCTTGAAAGTTAATCATGTGACTATCCATGCTAACTAGCATCAATTAACTCCTTTATCTAGGATGATTGTACTTTCATTTCTCCTTCTTCTTTCTTTGAGAGCTATTTCGGTGGACCTGAAAGGACGTTTGAGCACACATCACTCTTATATTGTAGCTTCATCTCCAATGGTTATTCTCTTCCTCATAGGCCTTGATATGTTGTATTATTCTCTCCCTAAGACTATACCAATATTTATTCTCTCTTTATTCCATAGTTCTCCTTATGTCTATACTTGGCACTAATGCACTATAGATGGGACTTGCCTCTTTTAATCAGAATTTGAAGAAGATATTTCCTTCAATCTCTTATTTCTTACTTTACTTCTTTTTAGCACATATACCTTGTCTAGAGTTTTGATTACTTTTGCTATTAACTTTTTGGTGTATTTTTCTATGATATTTCATCCTCTTGAAATGAATATGACTTCATGTCCTTTATAAACTATTTGACCCACACTCGGGATGTTATGTTGTATCCATTCGATAAATAGAAAATTGAATGCATATTTATTGTTGCTTTCAAGGTAAACTTTACCTTTTCCTATCACTTTGGCTGATGAATTATCTCGTAAAACAACATTTCCACTTGCATCATTCTTCAAAGAGAGGAATCTACTCTTATTATTAGTCATATTATTAGAGCATCCACTATCTATGTACTAGGAATTTTCCTCATCCTGAGCATATAGTGAATGACAACATGTCTCTTTCTTCTCTTCCTTTAGCTTACATGTTTTAGTATGATGAAATTTGTTAAATGGACCTTCATTTTATTTCTCATTAAACTTCATACTTTGAGTAGGTTATTTCTATTGATGGATTGTCCTAATTTTCTCCTACAATCCTTTTCCATGTTTCCAACCTTATTGCATGCATGCCATCTTATGTGATCAGAGAAGGGGCGAAAGGAATCATGTCTTCTAAAACCATTCCACATATATGATGTCTACCTCATGTTCCTTTCATTTCCATATGATCTACAGTTTATTACCTTATGTCGAAATAAGGTACAAGACAAAAAAAAATCCATAAAAGAAACTTGTATACTAAGTGTTGGCATTCCTAGAGACAACCTCTGGGTTGATAAAGAAAACAACGCCTAAGACATCTTGCAGTGTCTGAAGGATATATCAATGGTATTCAATATTTTGAGCATATCATGAATTAAAACCAATTCAAATATATTATCCAAAGGTAGATTCAACCCATACATATATCTAGTACTCTTTCGATTGAATTAACATTCAGATTTGATGGCCTACTTGCAGAACACATAGAAATATTGGTTGTTGCAGTATGGATGGAAAGAAGAATACAAGAAAAAGGAAATTAACATAGAGGGCTTGTATAATAATACTGTTCATTAAACTCTAGTAGACAATATGAAATAGATGATCTAAATGGAAAATTCAGAGGGTGTGGAGCACATTTTAAGGATAGTAGACCTCATCCATTAAATGCATTGTTTATCACAAGAATACATAGATGAATCTATAATTCAGAGACTATATCCAACAGCTACGATTACACACCTTCAGAGAGGAAAGAAACACATATAAGAAATAACAAAGAGAGGATCACATACTACACATTTCAACATTTGGAGTCATCATTTCTTCTTTATTAATCTCCAAAAAGAGCATACATATCCAAGTTCTTCAAACACTTACCAAAACTTATAGGTTAGAGACATCTTTGGACCAAAAAATTTAGAACCCCTTTAATGGGTCTTTCAAGCACTTTTATAGGGTCTCGTAAATGAGGGCCCCTTACAAACTATTCCTTCTTGAGATTCTAATAACTGCCTAATCACTAAATATCTCAAGTGTGCTACCAACAAAATTGTCCTAATTATCACATAACAACTTTGATTCTACTCTTGAAATGAAATATTTACAAAAACATGAAAAACATGAGGTGTCGTGATTGTCAAAGAAAAATATCTTCATCATGGACTTGTTGATTCTTTTGGAAGGGACCCTGGATCAATGATTTGAAGTTGAGGTGGATTAACAAATTGATAGCATTTATGTCACAGTGTTGGGTTTGGAAAGGGAGAGTGAAAGTAGCTTTGATATGATATCTTCAAGTTGCTCAGTGTAGTTTGGATTGCCATTGAACAAAGTCTTTACCAGCAAAAGTAGTTGGAATTCCCTCCTTGGAAAGTTGACTATAGTCTTCCCTTTGAGGGTGGTAGTCTTTTCATGAGTAGAATCTTCTTTTGTCTTTGCCTCCACAAACACTTTTTTATACTTCTCCCATGTGATTAAGTTCCCTAAAGCGTCCCAACAGTTGGGAAATACAAATCTAGTCCTTTTGTAAAAATTCAAGTCAAATGCAGCCACAAACTTCAACGGGTCACCTAAACACTCCTCAACTTTGGACTTGGTTTCTTCTTTCTAAACCATCTTGGATATTTTAATGATTTTCTCTATCCTTTCAACAATATCCATTTTCCTCAACTCACTTGTTGGTTTTTCGTTCAGGTACTTGATCATTTTCTCTGTTGTCTTGGAATTTTTTCCATCCTCCTCTTTGGATGATATGATAAAGAAATCAATAACTTTGAATGCAATATTTTGTTCTAAAACCAATATTATATACTCCTAGACGTTCTTTACCTCAAAAATAATCTCATCCCAAATTAGTTTCCTGGCCTTAATGAGGGGCATATTACCCTTTAGTCGGTCTTCTAGTTCTTTTATATCCTCATTTTCCCTCTTCAAATCATTTCTAATTTGTTCCACATTCCCCCTGGTTGTCTCTAGCTACATTTTGTTCTGTGTGAGAGTATGCATGGTATTCTCAATATCACTTTGCACCTTCTTGAGTTCGCTCTTGGATAGCTGCAACTTAGTGAGGGCCTTGGTCAGGTTTTAAGTGGGGCTTTGTGGATATTCTGGAACAATGACAACACAGATGTGAGATTCAATTTTATGTTGTAGCTTTGACACCTGTTGTTTGTGGATCACCACCTTACTATTTATGTTTATCAATTCCTTGGACATGATCTCTTTTGCATTCTCTACCTAGCCAAACTATTTATACTGTACATGCTCAGATGCAAGCATTTTCATCTTTTGCCTGAACTCTTGGATTTCAATTTGTGAGCTCTAAATGATGGCCTTTACAGTTGTTCTATCATCTAGGTCTACCCCCAGTTTCATAATTAATTCTTTGTATTTTTCATTTAGCAAGTGAAGGGATCTAGAGTTGGCCTTTTCTTGCTTTATCTTGATGGCAAATTTTCTAACAATTTCTCAGCCTTGCTGACAATCAATGCACTTTTACTAAGATCACCATAGAGAATTTCTCTAGCTTGTTTGTGATAATTTATTTTATCCACGTCATGTGATAGATATACAATCTTGAATTGTGATCCTGATGGGAGGGACAATTGATCAAGAGCTCAAAATTTGTCAAAAAAATCAAAGTGTCAAAATTTTCTTAAACTTAGCTTTAGATTGAAGAGCTCATCATTCTGAATCCAATGGTGTGAATGACACTCAAATATGATCTTGTATGCCAGAGTTAGAGCAAGTCAAAGTTCAGGTTTGACTTGGACATCGTAGGATTGGATGACATGGCAAAAGTCTCAGCAAATGGGGAAGCGCTGAGTGGCAGGTTGCCATTGGGTCCCACATATCATATATAAGAGGAGTTAAGGTAATCATCCCCCAGACTAGTCAAAGTTGCGATGCGATATATCATAATCGCAGATCGTTGAAGGGTCAACATTACAGAATCAACCCCCTGCAGAGCTTAGGTGCGATTTGATATATCAATATTGTAATCACAACTAGGGCAGGTGTTTACAAAGCGGCCCTGGCTATAAGCGCCGATTACGATTTTTGATAGGGAGCTGGATGTGATACTCTTATATGTTGTGTTTAATTGTCTGTCAAGTCTCTTGATATCGCAATCACACAAATCGACCGCTTTTGTTCATAGACCTTAAGACCACGGGTTTTTCGGCGGTTGCGATTTGCGACAGAGCTATGGAACTGTCACCTTTTCTACCGGACTGACCACTTTGTATGTGACCACTCAACCTTAACTACAAGATAGGATTGGAAGTTTGCAGGAACACCAATTTCAGTGGAACTCCTAGAATTAACTCCAGATAATGAATTTAATTGGCAGTAAGCCAGATTTGGAGGAGAAAATTGTGGAAAGACTGGGAGAAGTCATAAATAAGGCAACTTTCAACCAAATGGGATGAAGAAAGACACTAAATAGCCATTTTTGGACATTTTGAACTCATGGGAATAGTTTTCAGGATCAAAGGAGCACCTTTGGATAGACTTTTTGGAAAGTGAAGCCTATGGGTGCCTTGGTCAACTAGATGTTGATTCAGTTTATGGAGGAGTTTGAAGATGGAGATGACCTTGCAAGGGTATTCTAGCCTCCATAAGCTTTCTGCAGCAGCCATTACATCAGTGTTGTAGCTTTATTTCTTCTTTTCTCTATATGTGTTTTGGACAAGAGACTTGTTTAGGTACTTCAAGGGGATTGTGGTATTGTTTATGCTCTTTGAAGTTGGACTATGGGGCTTTGGTGTAAGATGCTTGTGTTTTCTGAAGGTTTACATGTTTAGCTATAGGTTAACATGTGTATGGAGTGAGAAATTTTGCAGAAGTTGTTTCTTTGAAAGAGAAACTAGTCATTCCATTTTAGCAGTTTATGTACTCTTCTCTTCTAGATATTGAGCCTAATGAGAAGGGGTCAAGCCTTTAGTACTGATCCAAGGAGATGTAGCCTAGGAGGGGTGAACTCCTTTAAAAATGGCTGGTGTATTACTGATTGATGCATGTTTCCATTCATTGTTTTGGTTTCATGTTTTAACTTTTCTTCATGAAACTAACTTAAGTAAACACACATAAAATTCATGTTTTTTACTTTCTATTTTTGAGTACAAACCTCAAGCACATTTTTATATTCTGATGAGGATCCTAGCACGAAAGTCTAATATTCCAAATTTGGATCAAGTTGGTATCAGAGCTTAGGTTTTTATTTGTTCAAGGGGGAATTGAATGTTGTTTTCAAGTGAATGTGTGTTGAAGCTCAAGTGAGGAGAAGGTTTTGGAAAAGAGAGCAAGATTGTTGTATTATAAGCTTCAAGCAAAGCATATCCCAAGGAGGAGAGCTTGCAATAATGTCAGAGGATGTGAAGGCTTTTAGAAAGGCTTTCTTAGACATGGCATAAATGGTGAAAATCCTCTATGAAGAGAGGAACACTTCAAGTTGAAAGCTCTAGACCTCCAAGAGGAGAATGTTTTCAAAGGGAAGAAGGTAACAAGAATGGTGATAAACCACCATATTTTCCAAAATCTTCATGTTTTTCTACAACTCTTATGCAAGATGTTAGTGTAGAAAGTCCCTTAGAGAAGGTAGATGGACAAGTTTGTACCTTTTTTCCACATGATGTGGAAGATGAGGTTCTATCAGCACCCAAATTCAAGGAGATGAAAGAAGAGAGCCAAAGAGTCCAAGAGGACACATCCAGAATCAAAAGGGAGTTCGAAAAAATATTTGTCTGTCAATAAAAAGATGAGCAAAATGGTAAGAATTTACATGCTTCTTCCTTATGCAAAAGTGTTGACGTAAATTCATTTGCAGCCTTTGAAAAACATAGTAAAGGCATTGGATCCAAGCTCTTGTCCAAGATGGGTTACAAGGGAGGAGGCCGTGCAGTAAGCCAAAAAGGTATTAAAAATCTGATTGAGGCCAAGGAGAGGCACAAATATGAAGGCTTAGGCTATGTTGCAAAAGAAGAATGGTCTTCTAGCGACAACTCATGGGTATTGTGTTCTTTTTTCCATAAGAGAGGACATGAGGAGGCAAGATGTTTGGATTTGCATCCAGAATTGGTTCCCACTTGGCTCCTCAAGTGTAAGGAGGACTTGAAGTGAAAAACATATCTAAAGAGAGATGAAAATGTTGAAGAAGAAGGGAAGCTAAGTTCTTCTTGCCATGAAATTTCCTCATGCAATAAGAATAAGCCAAAGAACAACAAAGAGGTATAATAGTCCTATTAATGAAAATGCTTTTCATAATGGAAAACAACATGCTGATTTGAATAACATGTTGAGAAATATGTTTCCATACACCTTTTTCCTTTCATATAACCATTGCGTAGATAAGTGTGATAAAAGGAAAGAAATCATCAAGAAGATATTTATGTCTAATGGAGTTGAGACAGAAAAGAGAAAATATCATCCAAGATTAAAGGCAAGTGAGCCAAGAGGAGCTCAAAAAAACTTTTATACTCACTACAATATCAGTGGACATTGGGTCAAGAAGTGTTGGAAAATTTTTCCACAACATCATCCTAGTAAGGGAAAGAAAATCGTGCAAGCACCAGAAGAGGAAGCGATAAAATAAAAAGTGGCGCAAGTTGCGACCATCCCTGAAGCAGCGTCATAAGAAGGGAAAGTTAAAATAAAGGGTTCATTTACCTAGATGGGTAAGAAATGGGTAAACTATTTGTCCAGCTGAAGTTTGTAAATTTTTGT
>APFE030171536.1:7746-33625 GCA_000404065.3 Pinus taeda
AATTGGTATAAAAAGACACCAAAGGGAAGGCCTAAGGGAGGAGAGAATATAGAGAAAGGTTATTATATTGAGATTTCCCCCTGATCAGGTCTGAAGACCCTTGTGCCTTCTGCACTTCCCCCATTTTGTACAGGAAACCCTTTCTTCCTTGTGATTTGATGTTCATCCCTTAGTTTGTACATCTTGGAGTGAGTATTGGAAGGAGACCTACTAGAGGCTTGAGGCAGGACAGATCCAGAAGGAGGCTGAGCTTTGAGCCTGCAGAAGTGGTTCAGATGATATTGCTCTTTTTTGTACTATTCTATTTTTCTAATAAAGAAACACGTCTTGTTCTCGATATGCTTCTTTCTTTATGTTAATGATGTTCATGTTTGAATTTCATGTATGAATGGATGTCTAAAAGTTTATAACTAACTCCTTTCTTGTATAACATAAAGATCATTTTCATATAAAGCTTTGTCCATATACTACTGCATTCTTTGGAATTGTTAGTTTTGCAGGGCAAAGGAGCGAAAGGGACATGAAGAAGGGTTTGGACCCTTGAGGAACTACCCGAACGTAGGACCTGAGGTACGCCCTTCTTACTTTAGAAATAACTTTTTCTAGCATAATGGTTGTGTGTGTGCATGCTTCTTGATTTATACAACTTTCAGTCTGCTAGGGTTCCACCGAAGAGCCTTAGGGGATAAAATCCCTCAACAGGTTCCTATTCCTTGTACTAACAAAGTCACTATACGTAGACTAGGCATGATATACTTCTTAGGAATCATAACCTCTACACCATAGACCATACTAAAGGTGTCTGACCAATAATATTTTTACAGGTGGTCTAATAAGCCCGTAACGCTGCTAGTACCTACACGTCCCAATCATTCATATGCACATTGCAAACTTTTTTCAGCATGATGAGCGCTAGTACTGCAGCAAGGATGCTACAATTCTTAGGCTACCAGCTTTACTTATCAACCCAGGGTTCATACAAACTTGGAGGTGACAATGTTATATGCACAAGTAGAAGTGAAGGTCCTTCCTATTGTCACTATTCATCTAGCGAGAGACCCCAGGGGTTCTAAGCTATAATTCTATAGAGTCAGAAGAAGCTTGATTCTTTGATGAAAGAAGAGAAAATATATTCTAAGAGAGCTACTCTACTACAATGATGAAGAAAACAACATGTAATGCCAAATCACACCATCTCCTAATTAACAATTTAAATAGTTATGCTAAGAAGAATTGCTAAATCAACATTAACCTAATGCTTCTATCTACATTATAGAGGTAAAGAGCATCAAACCAAACTAATGTGTAAGCAAGGAAACTAAAATAAATATGTTTTCACGTTTTTGGTTTTTTTGGTAAAATCAAGCATGCAAAGAGTCAAGCGGAAGAGCAAGCAAAGATCAGAATCAGTGAAAGGAGAATGTAATGAAGTAGCAGTGCATGGGAACTGTTGGATCAATCAGATCAATGAACATTATAAACGGAAGATGAGTGGTAGAGATCGTATCGTAGAGGATTACGTGAATAGATGGATGAACAGGATTAATGGGAGATGAATGACAGAGATCTTAACGCGGGAGGTTAAGTCAATAGATGGACGAACATGATTAATATGAGATGAATGGCAGATATCTTATCACAAAATATGAAGTCAATAGAAGGATGGATCACATCAAGTCATGTGTCGACATAAGGGTGGAAAACATGCATAATGGAGTAGGTTTTCGTAGGTCCTAAGAAGTTTCTTGTATGCTGTCAAAGTTGTAAGTGGAATTCCTAAATTTTATGCAATTAGCCTAAGTGAGTGACATGTAGCACGAGAAAACCACTTTTCTCGTGTTCCGTCGGGTGGATATTGGTAGTGCAAGAATTCGCGATAGCTGTTGGATCATGCAAGATTGATCAACGGTGGAGATTGTCCAAGCTAGTTGGAAATCAGGTGAAGTGATAGTTTTTGGATCAAGCCAGTATGATCAATGGTGGTGATTCAAAGTGCCTAAAGTGAAACTTTGAAATGAATACAATGACTATGTGACACGTGGTTTAACGGTGATTGGTCAGGTTTGTTGTGGATCGAATAGTAAAGAGATCTATGGGTATAATCCGATTAAGACGTGATTTATTAGCTTCGCTTAAGAATTTCATGCTAAAGGAACTAAGAATATGTGTGAGGTCTGATTCTAGAAAGAGAGTGATGGAGAAAGATGACGATGAAATGAACCAAGTACTGAATCAAGAGAACAAACTCCAAATCTCATGCAAGAACTAGAAATCTATGTTTTTGGGGTTGCTGAAGGGTCTCTTCCTCAAGTGATGGTCCCAGAGGAAGGAGGTGAGGCCGAGACACCTGCTGACTACCTTATGGTGATATTTCTCTCCTTGCTAACCTACTAATTGAAATGAGGCACAAATGGAAGCAAACTAAAAAACAACCAATCTATGCTACACTGTTGTAATGGAAATGCAGCTACTTAAGCAAATGAATGATTAAACCATGAATCTACACTAGAATACATGAACAATAAAAAGGAGACTTCACTGCTAGGGCCCTAACCCAAGAGCTTCAGCCCTCTGATTTAACTCGGCGTTGGCTCAAAACAAAACTCATTCTTATTATCAAAACAATGGATTACATCAAAAACTATCACAAGTCTTGCATCTTGAAAATAGATTAAAGTTTCACAATCAAAAATCCGAATCCTACTGAGGTCCTAGGCCTCTCCACTTATACATCTCAAGTCTCCAATAACTTCCTTAAAATTAGGGAGGCTCGGCTCCCAAACTCGAGATAAACTAGTGCTTTGAATTTCACTTGCTCAGTTGCCTTCTAGTCCTCATGATTTAGCTATTTGCACTCCGAGCTGATGGAGGAATATTCAAATGGAGCAGTAGTAAATGATGAGGATTTACCTCCTATAATTCCTCTTGCTTGTCCCATTCAATTTTTGACCAATGTCTTTGCCAAGATTCTTTTACCCTTTAATCTTGCATTAAATGCGCATTAGGCCACAAAGCAAAATATCCAACTCTAACTCATCTCATAAACAAAATATAACAAAAATTATGCAATAAGTTGTGATAATAGTTGGTTTGACTAAGCTAGGAGGTGAATTAAGGCCCATATAATTACCTAGTGATGAGGCTCATCACAGTGCATTCTCCAATATCTTATTAAGTCCCTCAGTCATCCCATTAGCATGAGGATGATATGGCGTACTTTTTTATGATAAACTTGGAATTCTTTTGTGAGCTCACTGATCGTTTCATTAAGGAATTTTGTATCATGATTGCTCATCAAGATCTTCGAGCAACCGAACTTCGTCAATACATATTTAAACAGAAAATTCACTATTGTTACCCCTTTACAGGCTATGCCTCCACCCATCTAGTCAAATATTCAGTCGCGGTAATGATATACCACACACCCATGTCCTTGCTTAGAGGTAGAATTGGCCCTACAAAATCAATTTTCCACTTCTCAAATGGCTGCAATAACACTTGTGGATTTAGAGGAATCTCACCCCTTCATGATGGCATGCCCATTCATTGGCATGCATCACATGCCCTACAATATGCTTTGGAATCCTTATGCAATGTCATCCACCACAACCCAGTGCATAAAATCTTATGCCCTATCACTTTCCCTACATAGTGGCCTCATGCAGCTCCTCCATGAGCTTCAACAAGGATAATATTTCATTCAAAATCAGGCACATAACATCGCAGTATTTCATCTGACCCCGTCTTGTACAAATTTCGTTCAATAACTGAAAAGTCAGCCACACACTCTACCAATTGTTTCTTTTGTTGTCTCGTGTATCCCTCTTGAGTCGTCCCTATGGTTAGAAAGTGGATAATGTTCTCAATGTGATTATCAGCTACGTGCACCGCAAAGAGCTACACGTCATGCAACTATTCCTCTAGATTGGTAGGCTCCTCTCCTATTTGAACGTGCGACAAATGGTCTGGCCCTGCATTCAACCTTCTTGGATTCACAATCACCTTGAAATCATACTCCTGAAACAACAACAACCATCTGCATATTCCACCCCCCCCCCCCCAAAACATAGGCTTGTTGACTAGGTAGTTTAATGGAGAGTGGTTTGTATACATCTTAAAATGTTCACCTAACTGGTAATGTCTAAACTTCTAGAGCATGTACACCATATCCAACCCTTTGAGATCTGTCATCAAGTAATTCTTTTTGGCCTTAAACAAGTTCCTGCTCACAAATTCTATAGGGTGATCCAATTCTCCTTCACTGGCCTGTGTTAGCACTGCTCCTAGCGTGATACATGATGCATCGACATGTACATGAAATTCCTTCTTCCAATCCGATAAGACTAAGATCGGCACAATGACAATATTCTCGTCTAATACATCCAGACTCCACTAAAATTCTCCGTCCCAACAGAATGTAGCTTCCTTCTTTAGTAGCTTTTCCATTGGCATGGTAACCTGAGCATAGCTTTTGATGAACTTTCGATAGTATCATGTGTGGCCGAGTGTTGTGTGTAACTGTTTAACACTTCTTGGCACCTCCAAATTAATGATGACTGTGATCTTAGTAGGGTCCACCATTAATATTTGTATGCACACTACATGACCCAACAAAATTCTAAAGGGGATGAAAAATAAGAACTTCTTCAAGTTTAGAGTGATCTGATACCTAGGGAACATATCTAGAATCAAGTGCATAGTAGCTACATGGCATTTTAGCAGTCCAAACATTGTCAAATCATCAAAATATACTTCCAAAAAATTGTGAATGAACTCTTTGAACGTCACGATAACTACACGCAAGAAGATTTTTGGCGCATTCTTATGTCCAAGAGGCATTACTGTATACTCAAAGAATCCCCACTCAGTCACGAAGGTATCCTTACTAATGTCTTTTGATGTGATCTTTGTCTGATGGTATCCATAGAACCCATCAGTGAATGAATAGGCCTCCTGCCCACCAATATTATCTAGTAATTTATCTGTGAATGGAGTTGGAAAAGGATCATGGACATAAGCATTATTGAGCTTCCTAAGATCTACGCATATCCTTATTTCATTCTTTTGCTTCTTTTCCTAAACTACCATTGGACTCACCCAATCAGATTCCTCCACTAGTTCAATATTACCTACTACAAGCATCTTGTCCAACTCCAAGTGGACCTTTCCCTTATACTTGGCATTAAGGCGATAGAGCCTTTGCTTAATGGGCTTCACATCCGGTTTGAAAGTTATTTTCATCACTCCCAAATCGCCTATGATTCCTTTTAAGTCTAAAAACTTTGTGGGAAACAAATCTTGATATTCATTGAGCAACTCAGTGACCTTGTCCACCATAGCATCATCCTAGTAGTTCGCTATCTTCGCAAACATCAGTTCCACCTATGTTCCAATGTCCACTTCTCTAGTTTTCAGTGGCGTGATGATATCTGGATTCTCTATCTATGGCCCCTCAACTTTGCGGTGGCCTTTTGCCTCTAGGATGTTAATGTTCCTTGGATCCTCTTCTTTGTCTTTGGTAGTCACATTATAGCACTATAACACATGGCACAACCGGGTGCTCCAATCTTGTTGAATCAAGTCCAAAGGATCCATGGTATTTTGAAGATCATTGCCTTAACCGCTTGCAACACCTCATCAATGCATTTGAACCCATCTTCAAAGTTGAATGTCATTACGAATCCCTGTTTCAAACTGGAAGGTGACCTTTAATAAGATACAATACAATACATCATCATCATATTATTTTCATGATCTAGCTGAGGCAGGCATTCCCATGCTTAGCTTTTATAAATTCATTTTCATGTACATGTAATAGATTACCATCTATGGTTGTGGACTAGTGATTCTTTATATGCAGAGTCATCATCCCTTAGCTTGGATGATCATTTGCGCAACTTCTGTGTACATTTGATGTCTTTATTTTCTTGAATATATCGCAGCCCAGATGGATGAAACTAGATTTGGGGTCTTCAAACTCGTTCAATCTTAGCCTGATGTACAAGTCGATCCATGTGAAAAGATGTCCTGAAGTTGAACATGGAAAGAAATTGCTTGATTACCAACCAATGATGTAAGTTGTTAACAGGCATGAGAGGAATCGCCGATAATGATAATGACCCTCAAGGTACTACAGTAAAATTCACGTGCTGTGAATATATGAGTCCATGTCGAACACCACTCAAAATCTTTCTGTCAAAGGCCATTGATGTAAACCTGTCACTGGAAGTGAGAAACTTGCCATTGAGGCATGCAAGCTTCAAAGTACTGAAAGGGTTGTTTCTAAGTCAACTTCTTGGATAATGTGCTGATGTTGACAAGAAGTGACTCATCATAGGAGGGCCTTGATGTATCTCACATCTACCACACGAAATGAAGCAAATGATTTTGTGGAGGTGAAAATGATTTGATGATACAAGGTTCAGGAATGGTGGGCATGAAAAATGGAGGGTGAAGGTATTGCAGTGGATGAGGCGTTAGTTGGGTGGTGAATTCTCTGAATGGCTTCTCTTGAACATGTCGGCGACACTAAAATGGACTGGTAGTGTTAACCCCAAAATATGGATGGTACAGAGGACCAATGGTGATATCACCGGGGAACGAAATAACCCCACCTGACTCAATCATGGTGATGGAGTGAAAGTGTCATGTTCAAGAGCGACCTGCTACCAATAAAGTTCTTCAAGTTTTCTTCCCTTTTTTCCTTAGTCATTGCTGACTAGTACCTCTTTATTTTTGTCAAGCTTGAGGAGGATAACATATGCTTGTTCTATAATTTTCCCTTCGGGCAACCCTGTCGCTATGTTTTAGCGAGCCTAGTGACAGTGAAACTCGTTCTTGTCTGGGTGGACAAGTTTGTTGCTATTGTTTTAACAAGTTTAACGACAAAGATTACTCAATCCTTTTCATGTTTAGAGAACTTGAAAAGGGACGAAAAGGAAACTCCAACAGTCCTTTTTCGTATCATAATCCCTTAAGTCTGAAAAAGTATAAAATAATACTAAAGGGATGAATTTTTTATCACTTTAACGAGCCAAAAAGACAAGCGCTCAATGTTTTTGTTTGATAATCCCTCAGGTTCTAAAAGATTAAAATGCACAGGAGGGATGGCACTTCTCTTTACTTTAATGAGCTAGAAAGGCCAATAGCTCAGAAATCTTTTCATATTTAATGAGTCTAAAAAGAGCTTAAAAGAAACTTGTTTTTTAGGAACAAGTGATGTTTTAAGGTAGCAGCTAGTTCCAAGTAAGTTTGGAACTTCTCAAAACATGGCAGTATGGAGAGGGTGGCTAACAGAATCACTTGTTTCAGCTATTCCTCAAAAGGGTAAACAATCAAGTGGAAGTGCATGATCGGTGAGAAGAATGGAGGTGATGGAAGAACAAAACCAAGGTTTGAAAGGCTGATATCATGGCAATCACAGAGGTCACTTACAGAAGGTAGGTTTATTTTTTAATGAGCTTGAACCTTGTGCCAACATATGCTCAGTGGCAGGTTTATTTTTTAATGAGCTTGAACTTTGCGGAAACATTGCTCATGCCAGTCATTCAAAGATGACTCTTGTTAATAGGTTCATTTTTTAACGAGCTTGCACCATGCGAAACTTTGCTCATTGCCTTTTCATGTAGGCTAGAAACGACCAAACTACAAATCTAACTACACTAAAGCTAAGGAGCTACTGATGTTAGGTAGGATGGTTTTGTCCTCTGCCAAGGTAAAATCCTTCTTTGCTTTGCCTGCATGCTACCGAAAAAGGTGAATGGTGGATCAGACCATTCACCTAAGCTAAGAAATTGAACTAAACAACTAAGCTAAAAATGCTACAAAGCTAAACTAATGAAATTGGTCATCTTTTTCTTGCATAAAAAAGGGTTGCATGCCCCTAGGTATGAAGAAAACTAGACTTTCTAAGTTACGATATGGAAGTCCTTGCATTTAAGCAATATTGTTTCATCCGTGGAGCAGACAAAACACTTCCTTGGTTTTGTCCATCGAAATAGACAAAAGTGAATAGTGTGAGCTTCCAATCACATAACCTTCGAGTTTCAAACCGATCCTCAAATCCTACAAGCAAATGGTGTTTCATATTAATCATATAACCTATGAGGAAATCTATCTTTTCAGTTGGGTTCGCCTGCCGAAGCAGGCCAGGGTGCATACCCCCTAAAACTTCATTACATTCATTGAACTACCCGGAGTAATTAGGGGGATGAAATGAAGGTTGAAGAGACATTCTTGATGCGAAGAGACCATTTAGGGATGATGTTTGACTTGTATTTGTGTTTGAACTGGGAAATGAAAGCTGGTTGATAAGCTGTATCATTCTGCCTGCATGCGATAAACATATTACTCGAAAAAGTGTAGAGACAATAACTTCCATGCTATAAACATAGTCACATCCAAGGAGTAGATTGTAATCTAGTGGCCCTTGGACTACCATCACATTCAAATGAATGGTTTTCCTTTTCAAAGTTATGGGAAACTTCGGAAGGATTGCTAACGATCAGTTGGTTCCTTTGTTAAAGCCTGACAAATTTTGGTTCTCAGGTAGAAGCAATGGAAAACCAAGTGTTTTCCAAGCAGTTGAGGAAATGATACTCACTGAAGCTCCTTCATCTATGACAGTGCCAGACACAATCATTTTGTACACTTGTACTATGATTCGGAATGGTACACTAGATGGAAGCTGGGGTCTTGCTAGTTGATTCCAATCAAAGGAAATGACTAGACTGCTCAGAGGAGGTACCAGATAAATGGCTGGATGAACCTCCTGAACTAGGGTGCTTACCTCTTGTTGTAAAGGAATGGGTGGATTTCCCCAATGTTCATCAGACTTTGTATTAACAAAAAAATTTGAATGGTATTGTTCTCATTCTCTTTGGAAATTGTATAATCTAAAGGTAGACCTTCTGAAGGTAAGACGGGGTCGACTGCCATCTTGATCTGTTGACTTTGGTCTAGTATGGACTCATAAGGTTTACTTTCAACGATGACGTTTCAACCGATAACTAAATTATGTCAGTCAGATTTTCAACTAGTGATGGACTTGGCAAGAGTTTCTTGTATCCAGGTAGAAGTCGTTGCAGTGAGGCAGGATGGTTATCCAAGACACTTTTGGCTTCATCCAGAAGAGGACAATGGTGAAGGGCATGATCACCTTTACACAACCTACATGGAAATTTGAACTTTCCTTTTTGTCAATTGACTTCATTTTCACTAGTTGATGGTGTGTTGTCAACATGATCAACAGAGGTTCATAACACCGGATGGTGCAAATGGGGAGACCATTCTCTCAAGATCTATGGAATGCAAGGACAATCTCACTGAAAGCAGTTTCCTGTGCAAATTATGCATGGAGATTTGGGTTTAGAGGGTTTGGTGTGCGGATTTTCACCGGATGATGCATGGTTGCCCCCTTGCTTGACTGACTTCTTCTTCTTCTTCTCCTTCCCTTTCTTCTTCTTCTCAGTTACATGGTTTTTAGTATCACTAATTTCATCAAGCGAAGAGGAAGAAGGAGAGGGAGAAACAAATGAAGTAGAAGCTTAAGGGACAACTTCAGTATCATCTGGTTGTTGATTCAATTACTAAGGAATTACGGTGTTTTTAATGACAAAGGTTGAAAATAGCCATACTGGCAGGACAATTTTGATTCCTAGAGGGGACAATGTAGCCATATATGGAGCACCAATATCTGCCCAACAAGAGAAAGGACTAGGATTTCCCCCAAGGGAAATTCCTTGATTGGTGGACTCCATTACCTCAACTTAAGATCAACGAAGGAATAGGGATGTTATTCTGAATTAAATAAATCTTATGATGCTTTGACACAACTTTGCTTTTTCAATTTTTAAGAGTCAAGAAAAAGCTAAAGGTGACTCTAGTCGCCTTCAATTTTTAATGAGCCTAAAGTGGCAAGTGCTCAGATGGACCTTTTCTTTTAGGGAGTTGAAAAGGAACAGAAGTGACTACTCTAGAAATCTAGACAGAGGGATTACCAAACCAATCACAAAACTGCAATATACACCTTGGTGGTAAATTAAAGAGAAATTACAAAGGACTTTATGTACGGTAGTCAATCTTCCTGAATGCTGTGTTCAGGTCATTGCGATCAATAGGGCGGTAGACATGGCTTCCTAATGATAAATGATATCAGCCTATTGTGGTCTCCCAATATATACTCAATGGTACGGGGATCAAAATTTCGTACTGGCACTTGTCGTATAAAAGAGGAGGAATCACCCAACCTTCAATGAAAATGATAGTTACCAAGTTTTAGGATGCCAGAATACATCTCTAGCTTAGACTTCTAGATGTGTTGCATTAGGCTCCAAAGAGTTTTTATGTTCATTGAGGTTTATTTTAGAGTTGATCTTTTTTAGAAGTTTTTTTTTCAAGGTTCACCATGTGATATAGATATAAAATTCCTAAATATTCAATCTCAAATGATAAATAGTCGTTTGTTTTCTTTTAGTAATGAAAATCCTAGCTACTAAGAAAAGAAGAGTATGATTCTTTCAACAGAGAGCAAAGAGCACACACTAAATGCACTTTTCCTAAATCATTTTCCACACGTACTCTAAATGCAAATGCACATGCATGTATTTTCTTTTTCCATTTCCTTAATGTGAGAATGCCAAAAAGGAAAACTAAGTACAAATCTGGACTATTTTCTTCAAAGCGACACTTCAACAATTTCTTTTCAAAATGAAAGGAAGACTAAAAGAACACTTTTGATTTCGAACGAAAAATTGCTTTCGACACTTCAAACATTGACAATTCAAATCAAATACAATGAAAAAAGTACAATTAACTATCTAGAGGAAGAAGACTTTATGACACTCTTCTTCTTGACTCAAAATGACAGTTATGACACTTTTGAATCAAAAACGACAGTTCGATTAAGCTACTCTTGACAAAGGAGGACTGCAAATGATGAAAAATACATTAAAAACATTCACAGATCCTAATAAATTGAGGTTGAATAATGTAAAGGAGGAAGGTTTCATTAATGAGATACTGATCATAAGCAACAAAACTACTGAATAGAGCTAAAAACAAGAAGAAAAAAACCAAATTCCATAGAAGAAAACAGTATCACTCAATCATTGTACCTGTCCTTAAGGGAAATAGGGATGCATCTCACTTGCAACACACGGGAGGTGCGATGCATACAGGTTTCTAGTTACAGACAGTGTGATGGGACAGTGAATGAAACTAAGTTTGGTTTTTTCTCAAAATTTGCAGCTAAGTTCGGTTATTTCAGCTAAGCTATGATAGACAGTAAAAACAAAGTATAAAGGTATGATCTTAGGAGGTTATTGAGCTACCACAAGGGCACTTAGGATGTTTGCAAATCATATGTTCAGTTCATAAATCAACCTGGAGATTGACTGAAGCAGTGCTGATCTACTTTGTACTTGCATAGAAAGAGTAGTTTGAAGGCTAGCTGGCTTAACTTTAGGCTTTGTCTGTAGTTTATAAAGCAAACAACAATAAAAAATAAACTAACTAATCACTCCCCAGTATGGTCGTCATTTTGTTTCTAGGAAAACTAGTGCCTTTTTGATCTACTAGTTCCACTAAGATTGGTAGCTATTCTAGAAACAAACAATCAAAGTAACCTATGATTTCCTTTATGTATGATAGATAAGAGAGAAGAAAAGAGTACCAACCTGAATCTTTCACTTGGATCCTTGCTCATTTCCTCTCTCCCTTGATAGAGCTTACCACTCCTCTCCTACTTGTCCCACTTTAGAGAATCCCTCTAGAGGCAAAGCAACAAAACACCATTAAAACATTGCGATCTATAATACCATAAACAATGTATGATCAGAAATACATTGACCATACAATTGCATTCACAAATAGAAAGATTCACAAATACATGATTATATGGAGGAAAACTCAAATAGCTTTATTAATAGTAGAAGAGAGGATTACAACCCAACTGTCTGATCCAGCATCATCCTCCCAGCATCAAAGCCCTCTTCATCTCATGAAAAGCAAGATCACCCAACAATACAGTGTCCCTTCTCAAAGAGAAGCAAACAACACTTCCTTACAAATACAAAGTTCCAGCCCTCAAATCTCTTAGATGATGGATCCATATATAGATGTCTTGCAAGGGGGTGAGTCAGCTCTGGGTTTTTGATTAGTGTCATTCCACTCATAGTTCTTAGTTCCACTTGGATATTTCCTTGATCTCCTACTCATCCTTGGGCCAATTTAGAGAGGCAAGTGTCACAGCAAAAGTTTCTAGAAGATTCCATGAGCATCCACTTAGCAAACTATCTCTGCCATTTGTTTCTTCTCGCTCATCACACCCCAAAGAAGGCTCCTTCATTATGCATCACACCTGGCTAATGTAGTAGCCAGTATGCATTGCACCTTGACCATGGAGCAGTTAGTATGGTCTAGTTTTGGCGAGTTCTAAGTAGTTTTTCAGGTGGAACTTCTGGGAAATGATGTAATCAGTTGACCATGATCCTTTAGGGTATGAAACAACACTTTTAGGGGCTAAAGAGCCTTGGTTTATTAACATATATGATTGGGGTTGGAGTGCCCAAATATGTCTATAATAGTGACCCACCAATTTAAAGAAGTTGCAAAAGAGTTGGTGCGATGTCTACACAAATTTCTGTAGCAAGTAGCAATTATCTGTTACATGTTTTCCAGCTACCTAATAGATAGTGCACCACAACACGGGCCCTATATTTGGCCCTGCTTGAGCTTCCGGCCTCAAAGGCATTGGCCCTCCTATTATAGAAATTTTTTGGCACTGCAACCCCAATCATATATGTCCATAAACAAAGGGCTTCTCAGTCCCTAAAAGTATTGTTTCATGCCCTAAAGGAACAAGGTCAGCTAATTACATCATCTCCCAGAAGTTCTCCACAGAAAACTACTCAGAACTGGTCAAAACTGGACCATACAGGTTGCTCAGTGCTAAGGGTGTGATGCACCTCACCTTCTCAGTGCAAAAAGTGCAATGCATACTGGAAATCCCTTCTGTAGGGTGCGATGGGTGAGAATGGACAAATCGTAGAGACAGTTTGCAAGGTGGATGATCATGGAGTTTTCCAGAAACTTCTCCTGTGACACTTGCCTCTCTGAATTTGCCCCGGGATTAGTAAGAGATCATCAATCTCCAAGTGGAATCAAGAACTATTAGAGAGAAGACACTAATCAAAATCCCAAAAGCTGACTCACCCCCTTGCAATCATCTATATATGGATCCGTCATCCCAGAGATCTAGAGGCCGGAATTTGGTATCTTGTAAGGAAGTGTTGTTGGTTTCCTAGTGGAACATCATAGTGTTGGGTGATCTAAGCTTTTCATGAGGTGAAGAAAGGCTTTCATGCTAGGAGGATGACATTGGGTCAGATCCATGGGTTGCAATCTTCTCTTCTAATATTTACATCTATAAAGCTATTCAAGTTTTCCTCCACATTCTTGTATGTATGATTATATATGCATTTATGTGATCAATATATATCTGGTCCTATATTTTTTATGATTGTAGATCTTTGAACTTTGAAGGTATTATGCTGCTTTTACTTTACAGGTACTCTTTGAAGTGGAGTGGTCAAGGAAAGAGTGGCAAGAATCTGTCAGTGAGGAGAAGGAACAAGCAAGGAATCGAGGGAAAGGTCGAGGTTGGTATTCTTTGCTCCTCTCTTATCTACTTCTCATAAAGGAAAACGAAAGTAACTTTAATCTGTTTTTTTCTAATATAGCTACCCATCTTAGTGGGACTAGTAGCTCTGCATAGACACTAGATTTCCCGATAACAAAATGGCAACTCTGCCGAGGAGCGAATAGATTGTTTGCTTGTCTATATTTGTTTTCTTTATAAACTTACAAACAGAGCCTGAAGTCAACCCAGCTAGCCTTCGTACTGCATTTGCTATGAAAGTGCAAAGTAGATCAATGATGCTTTAGTCTATCTCCGGGTTTTGTTTATAGACTGAACACTCGATTTTCAAACATCCTAATTTCCCTAGTGTTGGCTCTAGTAACCTCATTAGATCAGCCCCTATGATTTCTATTTACTGACTATCATCAGCTCGGCCTAAATCCCTGAACTAAGCTGCAAACTGTGACCAAGAACCAAGTTGAAGTCTCGTCCCTGTACCATCACACCTTCTCCTCTTGGGAATCTGGATGCATCGCACCTCCTATGTGTAGTAGGTGCACTGCATCGCACTTTCCCTATGTTACAGGTGCGTTGATTAGACAAGACCTCTTCTGCTTCCATATTTTGGTTTTTTGTTCACTCTTTTCAGCTTTATTCAGGAGTTTTGTTGTCTGTGATCTGTATACCCCTGTCGAAACTCCCTTCCTTTCCATTATTCCACCTCCATCGTGCAAAGAACTGTGAATGTTTTTATGTATTGTGCACCATTTACAGTTCTCTTTTACAAAAAAGTAGCATAATCAAATTGTCGTCTTTTGATTTGGAAGTGTCGCAAGTGTCATTTTCAGTCAAAGAAAGGAATCCTACTGTTCTTAATAGTTGCTTACACTGCTACTCTTGTATTTGATTTGAATTAGTGGTTTTTCAAGTGTCGAAAGCAGTTTTCAATTCAAAATCGCAAAGTGTCGTCACTATCTTCCATTCGTATTTTGAAGAAAAATTGTTAGTACTGTCGTTTTGAAAAGATAATTCAGATTTGTACTTAGCACTCTTCTTGTCATTCACACATTAAGAAGGCTGAAAACAAATACATGCATGTGCATTTGCATTTAGACTGCTTGTCGATCTTGATTTAGGACAGTGCATCTAGTGTGTGCTCTCTACTCTATGTTGAAAGAATCTAGCTTCTCTTTCCTTAGCAGCTAGGATTTTCATTGCAAAAAGAAGATCAAAAAATTGTTTATCATCTTAGATTGCATTTTAGGAATTGTATATCTACATCATGTGGTGAACCTGAAAGGAAAAATTCTTAAGAGAGATCAACTATAAAATAAATTCAATGAACATAAAAACGCTTTGGAACCTAACGTACAACATTTAGAAGTCTAGGCTAGAGATGTATTCCGACGTCATAAAGCCTCGTAACTATCGCTTTCACTGTAGGTTGGGTGATTCCTCCTCTTTGAGATGACAAGTGCTAGTATGGACTTGTGCTCCCACGTACCGTCGAGTATATATTGGGAGACCACAATAATCTATATCCTTTATCCTTAGGAAGTCATGTTTGCCACCCTATCGATCGTAATGCATTGAACACAACATTCGGGAAGATTGACTGCCATACCGCAAAAAGTATTCTGCAGTTTTATGATTGGTTTGGTAGTCCCTCTGTCTAGATTTCCAGAGTAGTCTCTTTCGTTCCTTTTCAGACTCCTTAAAGGGAGAGTTCCATCTGACCACTTCTCACTTTAGGCTCATTAAAAATCGAATGTGACTAGAGTCATATCTTCTCGACCCTTAAAAATTGAAAAAGCGAGTTGTGTCAAAGCATCTAAAATTCATTTAATTCAGAATAATTTTTTCCCCTTTATTTTGAGTTGATCGAGTAATCCACAATGATGGAAGAAAGTCAATCGAAACCCCGTCATTCGAGGAGATTGATGAGTCAGCCTTCTTTGACTCCAAAAACAAAACCACTCTGGATGAAGCGAACTCGTTTAACTCGGTCAAAGTCCCCTAGTTCGATTGGAACTTCTGTTCCAACATCCTTAGGGACTCTAGTTACTCCAAACATTTTTGGTATTCCTGCCTCTACAGAAGAAGTTCCGCAGCCACAAGAGGACATTAGAAATGATCCTAGTGTAGCGATAAACACTTATATTCCTGAACCAACTTCATCTACAGCTGATTCGGAAGGTGTTGTCCCCCCGACATCTATCGCTACAGAATCTATACCTTCTTTGGAACCAGAAATATATTACGGACCTGACGGTCTACCTCTTCCACCTGGATTGATTACTATAGAAGAGATTGTGGAGGATCCTCCATTAAGTACTCCATTGCATTTTGGAGCTGGGATCACCCTATATCCTTCTTCAATAGAAGTTGGTCTCCCTTCATCGCAAACTCTTGTAGAATCGCAAGTTCTTATAGAATCAGTAGGAAGTCTTTTGGATAAACTAGTTATGTCTAAACAACCATCGACATCCAGGACTGTGTCATCTGATGCAGCAGCGGTGGAACCTCTTGTTACTACTCCAACGATGTTCAGTAGCATGCCATCTGTTCCAACTAGCCCTCAACCGCTAGATGGAGTCCGTTCAGGGACTGTTTTGACAGTATAGTCTGTTCCCGTCTGTTCATTTGGAATGATATCTGGAATCTCTTATGTTGAGTCTCAACAAATTAATCCTTCGCAACAGCATCAATTTGGGCAACCCGGTCCCCAAAGGCAAATCCTTCCTTTGAGAACTGGAATGCCACTGTATGGGGGGCAATATGCCCTTTCATTGTTCCCTCCGGGAGAACAACCATACGAGAGTTCGCAACAGAATTCGAGTTATGCTGGGATTACATCCAGTGGTTGGGTGTTGATACTGCCTCAATAACCAAGAGTTGTATACTTAATGCAACAAACTTTACCTTTGTCAAACATTCCCACTACACCAGTTATTGTGATGGTGTCGCAAGTACAAGTGTTGCATGTTGTATGCCAACCTCAAGTTTCTCAGGTTGTAATACAACAGCCCCTTGTCTCTCTGACACCACGAAAATCACTGATTAGTGGCTCCTTAACCGGGATGACCCAGGCTCAGACGGGTACCATTACCCCTCATCTTGGTCAAATAGCCAATATTGGACAACAACAAATGTCTTCACAACCATGGCTGGTACAATATCAACAACTACAATTCCAACAATCTTACTGAGGATTTGAGCAACAAATCTTTGCAAGTAATGGGCAGTTGTATACTCAAAACGGTCAACATCAATCATATCATAATGGTTATGCCCATCAACCTTACCAAATTTATCAGCATCAAATGCATTATGCTGGTATGCAAAGACCAACTGCTAAGGCTATCCCATCTTATCCTGGGTATGCTTCGTCGAACCTGAATCAACATTTTCCCTTCATGGCGACTTTAAAGTTATCGGATCTAAATCGACTAACAAATGATCCAATTTCTTATGCCCCTTGGTGGCTGGTGATTCCGCATAAACTTCCATCAGATATTCCTAAATTTAATGGAAATTTGGGTGAAGACCCGTTGAATCATGTGATGACCTTTCATCTGTGGTGTTCATCCAACACTCTTAATGATGATTCGATTAGGCTTCGCCTTTTTCAGCGAACGTTAACTAGTCCGGCAACAAAATGGTATATCGAATTACCTAGAGCTTCATTTGATAACTTCAGTACCCTTGCCACAACCTTTTTAACCCATTTTCAGTTAGCCATAAGGTACGAAATAGGAACAGAGCTTCTTACCAATTTCAAACAGACGATAGCCCCCCACATATCTGATCATATTCATGAGTGGTGGCATCATCGTAGAATGGTACAAACATATGTTCCCGATCAACTGTTAGCTAAATGGTTTATTAAGTCATTGATACCTTCTATCACAGAAGATGTGGCAAAGGGAGGAGTCGTCACTGGAGAGCAAGTTATTTCTCGTGCACAATATCTAGACTTGATATATACTCAGTCTGGCACACTTTATGACAAAATCTCTGATGCTCCTAGACTAGAACTTTCCGTTCCTCCTCCTCCTAAATCGAAAAAAGACTCTCATGCCGGTAATGGCGTGATAGGTACAACTAGCACGAAAAATGTAAAGGCTACATCAAAGAAAGTCCGTACAGTTTTTGGTCAAAATGCAAAAGAATAACTTCTTGCCTCGAAGGTAAACACCGTGTCGACTGACAAAGGCAAAGGACCGAAGCAACCAGGGGGTAAGAAGAAGAACAAAGGGAAAAAGAAGAAACAAGAGAAGTCATCTCCTAAAAAATCATCTGCAAACCTAGCCGGGCAAAGGAAACCCCCTTCGGGGTGTCAAATATAAGATGAGGATCATTGGATGAGAGAATGTCCACATAAAGCTGAAGTTAAGAAATTCTTTAAAAGTGCAAAAACCTTGGAAGTATTGACTGATCCATTTCCAAACCCAGGAACCAATCTGGTTGCTAATGATAATGCTTCCCTGTCCCAAGTGCTTATGTTGTCTGTTTCAAAGCAGCAAAATAATGCTTTGATATCGACAAGGAATAAAGATTACGGGAATCCATAGCTGTCGAACAACAAGGCTACTGATCAACCTAGTAGCTCGACAACAAATTCATCCAAAGTTGTGCCACCCATCATTCCTGAGCTAATGATAAAGCTGCCAAAGGGAGTAGTACACAAATCAACATTTAATCCTCGTGCCAGAGGAGCACAGAATTATAACATAGTAGAGGACCTGGCCCAATCGTCGTCCGCTATGCCAACACTTGAGGTACTGCAGAATTGTCCCTCCTAGAAGCAGGCTCTATTATCAACAATAGGTGGGATTGACCCAACGGATTCCAATCTTGTGGCCTTTAATCATAAAGGATATGATCCTCAGTTACCAGCTCAACGCGCCTTCCTTATTCAAGTGAAAGCCCTCAACAAAACTATTCATCAAACAATTATTGATGAGGGGGAATCTACATGTATTATGTTAATGAGTTGCTGGAAAACTCTAGGCTCTCCACCCTTGTCACAATCATCAACAATGTTAAAATAATTTCATAGAAAAATGTATACCCCATACGGGATACTAAGTAACTTGCAATTAGAACTGGGGGGGAAATCAGTAGAGATTGATGTTGAAGTTATAGACGGAAACATCGATTACAACATCCCACTAGGAAGACCCTGGATATATGCTATGGCCGTTGTTGTGTCGACATACTTCAGAAAGATTGCATTTCCTTTCCAAGGAGGAATTATGATTGTTGACCAACAAACATTTCTCCCCAACAGTTCACAAGTTACGAGAAGCATTCCGATGATCCATGGAAGCCATCATTCACTTCAAAATATCGGAGTAGGCCTACTAAAACGCCCTACATTAATGGGGACTTTTGCCCTACCGCCACCAAACAATATGGCAGAAGTGGCCACGGTGGGAACATGTAATATGGTGTCTTCCATTCAGAGGATATCGAGTCCCGATGTTAGCATGGATCATCGCGGGGTTTTGTCTCCAAGCCCAATAGAAATATTGTAGCAATCAATGTTTTCGACATGGGAGGTGAACCCAAATGAAAGCTTATCAAGTGTTTGGATAGATAGGTCTAAGGAATATGGCACCCCTTCAGATCCTTGGTCGCATGTACACTCTACAAACGAAGGAATTGTTCAATCAATTATGATTGATGGGGCACCATGGGAAGATTACCACCATCGTTCCCATCTTCCAGATTATAAAGAATATTGTTCCAGTGACCTTGATCATCCTTCAGTATTTGATTTCCTGTCGAATACTGTAAATACAGTGGATTCCGAGAGAAACCTGTCCAATATTGAAGAGACGATCGCCATAAATATCTCAACTAAACCAGATGTTGTAGAGAGTATTCATGTCAGCAAATCTTGTTCTCCTACAAAACTGGAAATATATAACACTCTCTTTCGCGAGTTCAGAGATGTCTTTGCTTGGTCATATGACCAAATGCCAGGCATTGACTCGAGCATAGTTGAACATGAAATTAAGATGTATCCAGATGTCAAACCAGTACGACAATGGCTCCGGTAGGTGCACCCGAAGAAAGTCACTGCCATCAAGGCAGAAGTTGAAAAACTTCTCCATGTTGGTTTCATATACCCCATTCCTCTAATTGATTGGGTATCGAATAATCTTCATGTAATGAAAGAGCAAGGAACAATTAGAGTGTGCGTCGATTATAGGGATGTAAACCAAGCTTGTCCAAAGGACAACTATCCTACACCCTTCATTGACCAGATAATTGATGAGTGCGCTGGATGTGAAATCTTTTCATTTATGGATGGATTTTCTGGGTATAATCAAATCAATATCCGCCCACAGGACTAGTCAAAGATTGCATTCATTTCTCCATGGGGCACATTCGCTTATCGCAAGCTGCCTTTTGGTTTAAAGAACGGAGGGGAAACCTTTTAGAGGGCAATGAATTATGCCTTCCATGAAATCAAGAACATCGTTCAACCATATCTCGACGATATTCCAGCTCATTTGCGAAAGCAGACCGATCATCCATAGCATTTGAGAGCAATATTTCTACATTGCCGACACTACAAAATACAACTCAATCCACACAAATGTGTGTTTTGTGTCGGTTCTGGTCATTTACTTGGCTTTGTAGTCTCTAAAGATGGGATTCGTCTCAACCCCTATAAGGTCCTAACAATCATCAATTTGCCTCCGCCTGAAAGTTTGCTTCAAATTCAAAAACTCCAAAGGAAGGCAAACTTTCTGAGGAGGTTCATTCCAAATTATGCCGAACTTGCTAAAGGTTATACTCGTCTATTGAAAAAAGAAGTACCCTTCATCTGGGATCAAGTCATGCAAGCTTCCTTTGATGCTTTAAAGGAATCCATAATAAAACCATCATTAATGTATGCTCCTGGTTATCAAAAAGACTTTAACCTGTATCTGGCTGCAGTAGTTATGACCATAGCAATGGTTTTAGTTCAAGAAGAAAACGGAATTGAACATCCTATCTATTATTTAAGTCAAAACTTAAATGATATAGAAACCAAGTACTCCTATGTTGAAAAGCTAGCTCTTGTAGCTGTTCAAGTGATATAGAGGTTTCGACATTATATCCTCTTTCGAAAAACTACCATTTTGTCAGATTGCAACCCCATGACTTATATCTTGTCGCGACAGTTATTGGGGGGAAAATATTCCAAATGGATAGCAATTTTGCAAGATTTTGATATGGAATTCATAAAATCCAAATCAAAGAAAGCCCTGGTTTTCGCGGAGTTATTATGTGATCTCCCATTGTCGTCCAACGATTCAACATCCAATGCTACAATCATGGATGAATCTTTGTTTCTGATATCTTCAAGCGATCCGTGGTATGGAGATATAATCATCTATCTCCAAACCCAAACATATAGGTCTAATACCTCTTGTTTAGAGCAGCGACGTACTAGATACCAAGCAAAAGACTACATTATCGTCAGTGATACACTTTACCACCATGGTATCGATACAGTTTTGTGGAGGTGCCTCACCCATGAGGAGGCGGAAAAAGTCCTGAATGATTTTCATTCAGGCACGTGTGGGGGGCATCAATCTGGCTATGCTATAGCACAAAATATTTTACGAGCAGGATACTTCTGGCCAACAATGTTCAAGGATTTCATAACCATAGTCAGAAGTTGCCATGCATGTCAAATCTTCAATTGCAAAACTAGAATTCCCCCCGCACCTCTGCAGCCAGTAGTCACAGTTGGGCCATTCACCAAATGTGGCATAGATTTCATGACTTGTAACCCCACCTCGGCTAGGGGGCATGGGTATATCATAGTCGCAGTTGACTATTTTACGAAATGGGCCGAGGTGATGCCTGCATTAAACAACAGTGGCGAAACGGCTGCTCTTTTCTTTCTTAATCATGTAGTCTCCAGGTTCAGTGTTCCACAGGCTATAGTCACAGATCATGGATCAAATTTTCACAATCACATGATGGTTGAGTTGCCTGCCAAATTAGGACTGTCCCACGACAACTCTACTCCGTATTATCTGCAAGCTAACGGACAAGTTGAGGCAATAAACAAAGTCTTGAAGTACATGTTGCAAATGATGATTGGAGTCCATAAACGGAGTTGGAACCTGATCATGTACTCATCCTTATGGGCATATCGAACATTGGTGAGGAATGTAATTGGGTTTGCACCCTTTTAGCTGGTGTATGGCCTGGAGGCAATCTTATCAATTCAGTGCGAAATCTCGTCCCTCAAGCTCGCAGTCGACCTTCTCCCCGGAACTTTAGAAGAGGAGGCTAATTTCTTGGAATTAATCCAACTAGATGAAACTCGTCATGATGCCACCATGGCTAATGAAGCCCATAAGAAACGAGTCAAGGCGCAGTTTGACAAGAATGTCAAACCCCATGTCTTCTAAGAAGGTGACCTGGTCTTACTATATGACCAGGAGTCCGATAAATTGGGAGAAGGTAAGTTCAAGTCTCTATGTATGGGCCCCTACATTGTTAAGTGGGTATTAGTAAAAGGAGCCTACAAGCTAGTGGATTATGATGGGATTCCACTGGTGCGACCTCGTAATGTGTTGTACCTTAAGCGTTACTATGCTTAACTCAGTATAGTAACCCCTATGCTTTTGTTACATTTTTTTTCGTTAACAGAAATCGATTTGGTTAGGTAATCCACTTTTGCATTTGTTACAGATGTCGAAACCATTGGAATCATTTTTTGGATATGCCAACGGAGCAAGCCATAGTTCGCAGAACCCATCTTCTATAGCCTGGGCCATCTTTGATCCAAGCGGTGAGTTAGTAAGTTTCAGAGGGGTATGTATTGGCCAATCAACAAACAACATCGCCGAGTACAGCGCGTTGATAGAGCTCCTCTCTGATGCCATCACACATGGCATACACTGACTTGTTGTCAGGATAGACTCACAGCTCGTCATTCTACAGCTTACTGGTATCTATTCTGTATGGAATCCAGCTATCTATCGAATGTTCCTAAGGGTCAAGATTTTGGAAAGACAGTTTGATTCCATCCAATATCAACATATTTCCAGAAACGTAAACACATTGACAGACTCATTGGAAAATTATGTGTTAGATAGACATTTATGACATTTATAAAAGAAAATCATTTCATCAATATTTGCATCAGGATCACATAACTTAACCAAAATGAAGCTCCAAAAATAAAAAATATATATAACTGTTCATGGTTTACACATAGTGTTCTATATCCAAGACAAAATTGGTCAAATGACCTAAAAAACTCAAAATGCTAGGGGCACCCTAGCCTAATGGTGCTGGTGATAACAGGTCACCGCCTATGCAATCATGCATAAAAGCCTAGTCCATCGACGTGGCAGCCCAGTAGTATGTCGCTGCAATCTCAGAGGCAGCTCGTCGGTCCTCACATCTGGGATACCAAGAGTGAGGCCTTCAATCTGCTGCTGCAATTCTACAAGAGTCTCGCCCACATCTAGGTCGCGAAGGACAGCCCTCCCTACAGCCTCTCCTACTGGAACGACAACTGGTGCTCAAGCGCACTGCTGGTTTCACCAGTCCGACATCTGCATGAGCACATGAGTTTTGATTAGTATTGATAAAAGAAAGCATAGGAACATTATAAAAAAGAATAAACAGGGATATGGTCAGAGATTTTACCTATAGCACTCCACTGCTCACCAGCCGGCAGCACTAAATCTGTGTCACCTCGGAAATCCATACCAGCATATGGACACTTGGCACAAACTATCTCTTAACAGTTGAACCATTCAAAGAAGGCATCAGAGAAAGAAACCTGTGGCTAACCAGCATGTTGGGCTATAAAGTCGACCCATCTCTGTATCCGTGGCTCAGTCGGTAGTGGTAAACCAAGTGAAATGCACTGCAGTTGCATCAGTGGGATTTTCTCTGAGGCGAAAGCAGTAAAAAGGGAACCATAGCCAATGTTCTTAGATCATCTATTTTTCACCTTGGTAAGATATTCTTTCAACACAGGAAGTACTGCATCACACCAGTTGAACACCTTCAGTACAAGGCATTCCAAGGCGTACTGCATATAGGACCTGTTGGCCACGTGAAGAGCCGCACTGCCAGCCAGTCTAGCAAAAGTGAGTAAGATAGTCCTTAATGACCAGTCAGTGACATCTCAAATGTTGATCTTGCCATCCCTACTCGGCTGAGATCCTTCTCTGCAGTATCGGCGAATATAATCTCTCATGGATTCACCTCCATGAGTGGAACCTGATAGTGAGAGAGGGGTGCCATGCCTCGATAAACCAGTCAGAAAGTAGATGTCAATGACATTCAAGGGGATGGATTTTCCTCTGATCTAGAACACCTGGTTGGTAGGATCCCATGCATGGAGGAAATATTGCAACAAGTTGATTTGTTGCCTCATGCTAGAGATGTGGAAGAACTTGAGCAAACCACAGTTCCGCAATCCAGTTACTGTACCCAAATCATGTAAAGCAACCATGTCCTCTTCTTCATGCTCACGTTCTCACCATGTAAGAACCATTTTTCTCCAATGAATCTCTGAAAACAAACAAGAGAAGATTTAGGATCCTGATTTCGCAAAAAACAGGCAAAAAATCCATGGAAAAATAGTGCACAAGTTTCCCTCTTTGCACCCATCGCACCCCAGCTCTGTACTGGGAGCGATGCATATTGACTGGCCAGTGACCAGTGCAGTATGAATTAAACATTTCGATATAGAAATGGTGCGATGGGGCTGGGGCGAATTGTTCAAACCCCAGGGGCTCAGCAAAGCAGGGAAACATGCTCGGAATTCAAAAATGAAAGAATGCAACTGAAGAGCATAGGTTTAGCCCCTACTTGGTCCAAACGGTGCCAAGAATCATCCATAGAATCTCCCAGAATTAGCTAGTGAAAATCAAGGGGGAAAATACCTCCAAAGCTCCAACAAACCGAAGTTCAAATGAAATGGTAAAATGGGAGGTAAAAACCACTTTTAAATTACTTTTCACATAATTCAAGTAAAGTATTAGTGTTTTAACTCATTTTCAAGCATGTATTTTCATTTCTAATCAGTTTGATGAAGCAATTGGATAGGTAGTACAATCGTTGAAGGAACAAAGTGTTAACGGTGAATCAAATAATCAATGACCATTATCACGAGCAATTTTTATGCGAAGTTCAAGCTCGATAAAAATTAAACCTAAGCAATGAGAAAATGTTCCCCTAGAGTTTAAGCTCATTGAAAAATGAACCAACCTCTGGTAAATAACCATTGCGAATGCATTATCATCAGCTTTTTGAGCCCTGGTCATGTTCTTACCATCACCTCCACTCTGTTTTAGCCGATCATACGCCTCCATTTGATTGTTTACCCCTTTTGAGGAAAAACTATGAAGAGTGATTCTGTTAGCCATCTTTGTGACACTGCCGTGATTGGAAAATTCCAAACCTTACCTAGAATTAGCAGCTACCATAAAATACCACTCGTTCCTCGAAAAACGAGTCTCCTTTAAGCTCTTTTTATCTGACTCATAAAATGTGAAAATATTGCCGAACAGTTGGCCTCTCTAGCTCGTTAAAGCTACTAGGAGCGCTATCCCTCCTCTAGATTTTAATCTTTTTCGACCTAAGGGATTATTACACAAAAAGATCGAGTGCTTGTCTTGTTCGGCTCGTTAAAATGATCGAAAATTCATCCCTTTCGTATTATTTTATACTTTTTCGGACTTAAGGGATTACATGACGAAAAAGGATTACTGGAGTTTTCTTTCTGTCCCTTTTTAGACTCTCTAAAATTGAAGAAGGACCGAGTTGTCTTTGTCATTAAACTCATTAAAACCAATAGCGACAAACTTTTCCATGCCGACAAGAATGAGTTTCACTGTCGCTAGACTCGTTAAAACATAGCGACGGGTTTGATTGAAGGGAAAAATATAGAAAAAGCATATGTTATCCTCCTCAAGCTTGACAAAAATAAAGAGGTAATGGTCAGCAATGACTGGGGAAAATTGGGAAGAAAACTTGAAGAAACTTTCTTGGTAGCAAGTCGCTCTTGAACATGACACTTTCATTCCATCACCATGATTGAGTCGGGTTGGGTTATTCTGTTCACCGGTCATATTACCATTGGTCAATCGTACCATCCATCTTTAGGGTTAATACTACCAATCCATTTTAGTGTCGTCGATATGTTTAAGAGAAGTCGATCAGAGAATTCACCAACCCAGCTTGTGTCTCACCCACTGC